>PVIU01009030.1:0-78775 GCA_004026605.1 Ondatra zibethicus | reverse complement strand
AAAAAGAATGTTGTTGCCAATTATCAAGACTGACAGAGTCACGGCACACCTGGTTTTTACACTTTTCAGAATGAAGTGAGTGGTAAAGAGGCTGAGATAGACTCTTTGGGGACTAAAGGTAAAGAACATTCTAGATTGCCCCCAAAGAGAAGTAAAAACAAACACTAAGGCATGTTCTTTCCACTGTTTGTAGTAACTAGGGGAGGAAATCCTCGAAACAAAAAAGGGAAGCAGCAGTTGGAAACACACCTGTTTGATGCTCAGGAGAGAGGGCTCCCCAGCAGGCCGCTGCTCCAGCCGCAGCTTCAGACACTCATGGATCACGTTCAGCAGGACTCGGCAGAGCACCAGGAAGGCGGGTTCAAAGGAGGGCAGGTCCATGGCCTTCAGCTCTTCCCAGGACACAGGGCTGCACTTCTGCTCTGAGGAAGGAGGTGTCCCCGACAACTGTACGTAATCCGAGCCCCACATGGGACCTGGAAAGTCAGAGAACTGCAGCAAAAGTTCAAGACAGATTAAAGCTGTGCGCAGGACACTGCCTGAAGCTGTGGTCATAGACTTTGCTACAACCTGTTGACGTATCTACAAGGTTCTTGTTCTAAAATAAAAAGGATCTCCAACAATCCAACATTTACACAGAGCCCCCAAGTCCCAGTGTGTTAGAAAGCCAACCTACACTTTCGTCAAGGGCAGAACAATGAAGCTTCTTTTAAAAACAAAACCATTGGGACACATTAACCATTGGGACACATTACACACAGTGCTATCTACAATTATGTCTAGACTGAGAAATCAAGGACTTGCTAAACTTACAAGAAAACAAGATTACAAAACTCTTCAGCCGCTATTTTCATGAAAATAAAAGACAGAGTTCAGCCAACCTTGCATTCATTTGGAGTCACACTTCCTGATGCTGCAGAAGACAGTTTCTTCCCACGGCAGCCCTCAGTCACCTGTCCCCTCACACTGCCTGGAGGTCCTGCTGTGTCCTGGGTGTCCTCATTCACTCCTTCAGTTGTCCCCAACCAAATTCTTAGGCTTTTCTTCAGAAAGTGGAGGACCTGGAACTTTCTTCCATCATTCTTAAGCTTCTGATATCACCTCCTCCTCTACCATAGCGACCACTACCTCTACTATCTCCTCCTCCTCCACCTCCATCTATTACCAGTATTAAAAAGCCTTGACCTCTTTTATTTAGTGAGGTCATCAAAGTTTGAAAGTCTCAACTTGCAGCATCTCTGAATGTAGCTCATTCTGCACCTGTGGTATCACTGGCGTCTGTCCTCCTTGCCACTCAGGGACTCTGGGCTGTTCTCCACTCACATCCTGACCTTTCATTCGTTCCTCTCACAGGAGCCAAGCTCAAGACACACTCACAGGACTCACCCGCTGGCACCTGAACTGAAGCCTTAGCCAGAGTCTACAAGACTCGGTGTTTGCTACAGGGAGACTCCCTGACCCTTTCCAGGCCTCCTTCCATCTACCAACTTAAGCCCTGGCCTAGCTCCCACCCTCCTAGACGGCCTCATCTCTCCTCAGTGCTCCCATACAAGATTTCTTTGTCCCTCACACACGTGTCCATCATGTTGACCTTGGCCCGGGCTGCTGGCTCCTCTAGGAATTTTCCTATCTCATCCTAATTCCCAAGATTCACACCATGATAACTTTTCTAAGCATGCCAACCACACTATCCCTTGAGATCATTTTGACTGGCATCATAGAAATACCAGAGTTCAATGAGGGTGGAAAAAAATCAAGGTTCTAAAGTCAGAAAGCCTGGCTTTGGGTCATTTAATCAGCTCTATGGTTCTGGAATCATTGAGGAGTTCCTCAGGCTGTTTCTTTCCTTTAAAATCAGACCTGGGCTGGGAATTACAGCTTAGTATAAAGTATTTGCCTAGCCTCAACACACATACTCCCCCTCCCCGCTTCTCCACCTCTCAGTCACTGTCCATCTTAGACAGATTAAATAGAGCAAACTGCAGGAAAGGAACTTATAAGAACCATTTGCTATGCCTTCCAACCCGTTGGTTTGGAGCAAATGTACGAAAAGGTATCTTAAGTCACATCTATGCTGTATGTCCCCAGCAACAACTTTCCAGGGCTCAACGGCTGACTTAACAATAAACCCTGGCTGCTGCTGATTACCATGTCAATTACCCTCTTCAAGATGGCTCCCTGTCCCTGGATTTACCATTTCCAGTGCACAGCATGGCTCTCAGCCATCTTGGGCCAGACCGGAGTTCTGTGCGCTCTACTTTGTATGCTGTTCATCTACCTTCTGCACGTCCAAGCTGGTTTTCCAGGGCTTCTCCGGATCCTGGCATCTTAACCCACTGACCTGAGTTAGCCCCAGATGGCTCTGTTCTCAGGGTTGGCTTGCCCTTCTAATTGAAACTCAGTGAACACTAGTAGCTGCGAAGGCCATGCTTTCACTTAGTCCAAAAGTCTGATATCCACACAGACTGACTCTACCGACCTGAAGAGTTGAAGGTTGGTGTAAAGTCCTACACCGTGTTGACTACAGCGAGCAGACTCTGAGATACCGCACAGGTCAGTCCCTGACAATAAGGATCCAGTCTCTTCCTCAAGAGGAGGCCCAAATGCCCACCTCTGGCAGTTGTCTGTGGCTGCCTCAGGGAGCATGTTTCTCACAATCTACACGTCTTTCAAATGCATTCTTAGTTACTCAGCCATATCCAGCACTGCAGTTTTTTGCCTGAGTTCCCTGGTAGAGCACTGGTCCAGAGAAAAAGACTGTTTATCTCCAGTTAATTGCAGGGATGCTGAGTCGATGTCTGACCAATTAGTTAATGGTGAATACTCCCATAAGAACCCAACTTGCTTCTTCTCCAGTACCGCCAACAGCACCATGAAACATCTGACCCCCAGACCTCTACTGTCAGTAAGTACCTGGTCCTCAGATTTGTTACTATGCTACTAAGGATGCCATCACAAAGTGAAATCTCTATGAAGCCAAGTAGGCAGCAGACAAAGGCACACTGGGGTATTCGTGGGAGGGGCTGAGGTGAAGTCACTCTTATGCTGCTGGTCAGCTCCAGCCAGCAGTCCCTGGGTGGGAGTAAGGCCCAGAATCAACAACCCTAGTATTCCAAAGGAAAACCCCAACCCAAAGTTTCAGATGAACTCCTCCCACTTAAATATTAGCCACTAAGTTAAAAGGTAGCATTATATGTGCATAAGATAGGTATATTATCTTTACAAACATGTGAGATGAAGCATTAACTCTAGGAGGCAGCATAGTACTGCCAAGAGCAGGCATAGCTTAGCCAGACTTCTGGGTTCATATCCTGGTGCTGCTGCATACAGCGTGTGCACCCTTGACCAAGTTACTTGACCTTCTTTCTCTCAGGCGCAGGCTGCTACTGGCTCTCTTCTCCCTGTTGCTATGTATGCTGTTACCATGGGACCCATCTGATTCCGCTGGTTCACAGCTGTCAGACCATGTGGCACAGCCTCCCCCATGTAAATCTGTTTTAAAACAGAAAACCTCTAGGCAAATGAGCGATTGTGTGCTTCCAGCTGTCACTCAATCAAGGGTCTCATAACTCTACTTATGAAATCAGACAGGCAATAACTGTAGCAAATAAGTTATCTGTGGCAGCTTCACAGAAGGTATGTGGCACTAAACGGCAGCAAGAGGATCACCACAGTCTCTTGGCACTTGGAGCGTCTGACTCAGAACTGCACTGAGCTAACCTGGCTACTTGTAGATGTTAGTCCTGTATTCCACACCAGCAGATGCTAATTTGCTATCCAAGACAGGCAGTGCTGTGTGTATTGTTAAAGCCTTTGGGTAAGGTTGATGTGTAGCCAGGCTTGGGAACCAGGCATGTTTTAAATCAGATGGCTCAGGCTCCCCTAACAAGCCACAACACTGTGAGTTGGAGATTACCTCCAAATTTTGTGATTACCTCCTCTCTAAGCCAGCTTCCTCGGGGTAAACCAGAGAAATGACACCACCTGTCCCCTGGTAAGACTGAATGGCAGCCTCGTCCTGCTGCTGTACCCACTCTAGACATAAAGAAAAGGCGGGCTTTTCAGGTTTCCTGTGTTACAGGAAGGACTGGCATAGTGTTTAACTGTCAAAGACAAACAGTATTTTATTGGCCATTAAACATATAATTACACAATAACTTCTAATCTAAGAAAGTAATTAACACAGTAACCAAGCACTTTCTCAGTGTTTGTGGTAATACAGAAAATGTAGCCAAGTAGTGTTAATATCTCACACACTGCGCTAAGACACATGGAACTGCACTGTGCAGTGATAATGTGCACTAAGATAGATAGAACCTCACTGTGCAGCGTTAATATCTACCACACTGCACTAAGATACATAGAACCTCACTGTGTAGTGTTAGATAATATCTACCACACTGCACTAAGATACGTAGAACCTCACTGTGCAGTGTTAATATCTACCACACTGCACTAAGACACATGGAACCTCACTGTGCAGTGTTAACATCTACCACACTGCACTAAGACACATGGAACCTCACTGTGCAGTGTTAATATCTACCACACTGCACTAAGACACATGGAACTGCACTGTGCAGTGATAATGTCTCACACACTGCACTAAGATACATAGAACCTCACTGTGCAGTGTTAATATCTACCACACTGCACTAAGACACATGGAACCTCACTGTGCAATGTTAATATCTACCACACTGCACTAAGATAGATAGAACCTCACTATGCAGCGTTAATATCTCACACACTGCACTAAGACACATGGAACTGCACTGTGCAGTGATAATGTGCACTAAGATAGATAGAACCTCACTGTGCAGCATTAATATCTACCACACTGCACTAAGATACATAGAACCTCACTGTGTAGTGTTAGATAATATCTACCACACTGCACTAAGATACATAGAACCGCACTGTGCAGTGTTAATAGCTACCACACTGCACTAAGATTTATACACCCTCACTGAGGAGTGCTAGGAAAGTGCCCTAACTGTGAAAGGACAATGGCAAAGGGAAACACTGAACTCTATGTGGTGGTTCCATGTTTAGCCCTCATGGGGTAAAGGAGCGCAGGTACACCAGACAGGTTCTCACCAGGAAAAACAAAAGTTTAAATGTGAGGAAAGAGTTGGAGGCATGCTAGCACCACAGCAAGGGCATCGCCCTGCCCTGCTACAGGTAGATGGACAAGTAGCTACAGACCCCTGTGTACACAGAAGACATTGCCCAGACAGCAGAGACACCACAGCAGCCAGGCCGCAGTCGCTGTCCTCAAAGGCAGTGTCTCCAGAAAGGCAGGCAGTGGACATTGGAGAACTGTGCACACACTCAGGGAGCCTGGTCTGCTGTTTGCAAAGTTAGATTCCAGTGAGGAGAGAGGAAGCAGAGGGCCCTGAGAACCAGAAGATAAATGAGGACTCCACAAAGGCCTCAGGGCAGCCCCAGGAGCCTCCTCCACTTCCTCCCTCTCACACTACACCACCACCCAGCGGGCGCTGGGGAGAGTCTATCATTCAGGTTTAAGTGCATTTCACATGAGGACCTGAGAGTCTCTCACAGAACACCCTTTCAGATCACAAACAGGCGCCTTACATGTGAACTCTGGCAGGTATCCCATACACTAACTGGAGCGGGCCTGTGGGGTCAGGGTGTGTGCTGGGAGGTCAGTCTGCAGCCGCAGCGAGCAACAATCACAGAGTTCACACAGGTCATTAACATGGATGCTGCCCAAGTTACTAGAATAAATGTAAGAAGACTCGGAATATTTCCAGTTTGCAATTCTTTTAAACAATAAATACAACGAAGCCTTAGAGAAAAAGCATTTTGTAAAGTGTGCTTCAAAGGGGTTATTAAATGTTATTTATAAACACTGGTTAAGAGTAATTTAATCATAAAGAATAAAGATATAAAAACATACATAAGAAAAAAGCAAGTATCACAAATAAATGTTATTTCTATTCTATAAAGTTCTTCAATGATATCACCCAGGAACCACAAAGACAGAATGCAATTACAGGCATGCTCCGCCCTGTCTGCGGCATGGGCCAATCCAGAGGCTGCCAGCGCTGAAGCAGGACACACAGGCTCGCACACTGTGGCAAGTACTAGGGCTCAGCCCTCACTACCACAAGAGCATTTCACCCTAAGCCTTGAATATCTCCAATGTACCATTATTTGGAAGAGATTAAAAGGAAAATAACATTTTAAAAATAAAGAGAAGTCCACAATGATTTATACTTAGCTTTGATAGGGAAAAAATGTACCAATAATCCTAAAAATAAAGGAGTTTGTATTAATGCATACAGATTTTACCATAAGCATAAATATCCTCTGAGGCCTCGACTACTCTGTGGGTAGACAGGAAGACATCATTGCATGCATTTCCCAGACACAATTCTGAGGATCAAACCTCTGAGCCAGTGGTGAGGAGAGGCAGTCTGGAGACAGGGCCTGGCTCCTGGGCCTTAAAGCTCCGCTCTTGGCTCTGGTTGCTCAGCAGAGTGCTCTTCTTGCTCTCTCTCAGCCTGCTTCCCTCACACTCTGGGCTTCCCTCTTTCTCTGAAGCTCCTCTCCTCCCATGACATCTTGACTCCAGGGGTGTGTGCTCCCCTTCCCTCTGCTCCATCCTCCTCTAGGCAGCTGCCATCTTGACTCTGGGGGTGTGTGCCCCCCTTTCCTCTGCTTCTCCTTCTCCAGACAGCTGTGAGTACCTGACTGGACCCTGAGAATGCAGGCACGGAGCTTGCAAACCCTGGGTTCTCTTCAGGTGTCTTCTGCCTTAAGGAAATGCCTTCTATCATTTCTGACTCTAAATCAAGCCAGATTATACAATAAATCGAATCTTGGATTCTCTTTATCAGTGCCTCACAATACACCCCTTCCTAATTTTACCACCCTGAACAGTAAGGAATTTCTAAAATGTCAAGCTTTCAAACTCAAATTATAATCTATTCCTCTGGTGGACATGATGAAAGATGCACTTAGCGCCAATCCTTCTGCCTGCACTGGGCGTGCGAGTCTTGACAGATAGTAGAGACTCTCCTCTTCTGGAGAGTCTTACATTGCTTTCTAACCTTGCACCATTTGAAAATCCAGTAACCAAAACTGGGCTTTGCTACGCAGGAGGGTGGTAAGCTATTTCCATTTCTGGTTTGGAGTTCTCTGATGTTTTGTTTTTGTTGTTTTGCCATGCTACAGACCAAAACTAAACCCAGGGCTTAGCACTCAGCTATGTCACAACCCGGAACGAGCTTTTTCAAAGAATCCAAAGAGCTAGAGATTCAGCTCGGTGGTGGAACGCCTGCCTACCATGTACAAGGTCCCGCAGGACTAGGATGAGTGTATGAGTGAGAGAATGAAGGGCTGATCTGTGGCTCTGGAGGCCATGTCATTTTGAAATACCTGTGTACGACGCCGACTTTATTACTGACTCAGTTGTAGCTTATGATCGCCCAGGACCACCTCCTCATTTTACACCTCGCTCCTTGCTCTCTAGATGGTATGTACACGATTGTGTCTTCCATCCGCATAATCACCTTCACTCTGTTCATTAAACTTGGGTGGGCTTTTAACAGATCCTCTTACCATAGTACTTTAGGGTAATAATTATATATGCAACTTATACCTGCCATTTATGCTTTGCCATGCTAAGAATATGAAAGTCCACATATCAATACTACACAGTAAGTGGGGTTAAAGATGCGGCATTACGGCATCGCACCCACCGAAACCTACCTCCACTGGATGGTCACTCCTTAGGAGAGCTACTCGAGCCCTTTGTAGGGAGCCATGCATTAGCTTGTGAAGTCGTAAAATCAACTTTCTTAGCCCCATCTGCTTCAGCGCTTTGTCCACAAACGGTCTATAAATAGAAGTCAAAGAATGCCTACTGAAGCCGGCCTCAGAACCACAGTCTGCTGTTCCCCAGCCGACAGAATCCTCCTCGGACTCGAGTCTCTCAAGCTTCCTGGATATGCAGTCCTGTGAGTGGGCATCCAGAAAACTGTCTGTGGGCGGCCTGAGCTGTGGAGCCCTCGGGTTGGGAGCCCGGTCTTCATCGCTCTCCTCTGCCCCACTCTCCAGCTCTCTCAGCTCTCCCTCTGTGTCCTCACCCTCGTCGTCCAGCTCGTGGCCTTTGGATGGACGAGGGGAAGGGATTTCGAACACTGGCCAGCCAATGTCTGATAAGTTCTTGATTCCCAGAACAGTCCCCATAATCCTCAGCTTCTGATTTAAATCTTTCGTGATGTTCAGCCACAGACAGAGTGCCTGCACCCTGTCCTCAAAGTCTTTCGCAGCGTATCGTTCATAGTCCTTTTGCAGCGCCTGCAAGGACGGATAAAGTGCTTCAATGTACTCTAGCAGCTCCATTATCCGCTTCACCTGCTCGAATGAGACCCTTTGGCGCTGGAGGTGCTCGTGGTACGTTGAACAGCCCAGACTGTCTGCCGTGTGAGGGGCTCTGCACGGCCCTTCTAGTGACGTGCCATTGCAACCAGCTGCACTTCTAGAGAAGGCAAGGCTCCCATAGTTAACTTTGAACGTGAGGATTTCATTGATAATATCTGGGATGGCTTGGCGGGCCGTGTATAAAAAGAGGTCCTGATCATTGATGCTGCGACCTGCGTGCCAGGCCTGGAGCTCTAACCATATCAGTTCATTTGATCGGTTGAACCAGAAAGCAGCCGTGTTTTCCTGTCCCCTCTGCTCCCTGTCCTTCTTTTTCGAGACTGAGGTAAGCTTTAGCAAAAGGCGCAGTGTTTCAAAGAACTTTAGGCGGTCTGCTGGGCAGTCACTCCGAGAAGTCTGCCGTGCAGTTCTGGCTATAGGCATGGGCATAGAGACGGGCAGCTTGGCGTTGCTGCAGCCGAGGCTGAGGTAAGGCTTATTGAGATCCACATCTGGAATCGATTTTTTTGGCAAAGACCCAGCTACTGAGTCCAGCATGAAGGAGCACTGTGCGTTCTTCTTATGGTCTCGCTCCGTGGTCCTCAGAGTCGCTCGGATCTTCTTCTCCTGCTTGTAGCTGTACTCTTCCACAGTCTCCACTCCTTTCCCTGCATCTTTATGAGGAGACTGAGTTGGTGTGTTCAATTTTTCTAAAGAAAAAAATTCAACAGTATGAAACTCTAAAATATGAAGCTAGTCGCTGTTTTAAACCAGACTGATCCTCACCTGCATTTCCACTCAGGCTATCCTTGTGAGCAAAACAGGCTCAGAAGCTGAAACTCCAAAGTCATGAAAACACAACACGTGGTCATTTTTTAATGATTATACTCATTTTTCTTACTATATACTTGTGTTCTTTTATACTCACAACCACCAAACCAACTGTCAAATTCAACATTACAAAATGTACCGAACCCCTCAATCTGATGTAAGCACCTCCAACTTTAAGAACGGGAAATGGCATGGGAAGTGTCATAGACTGAGATCCAGAAAACAGCTAATCCCTGCCTTTGTCTTAACAAAATTTGCTCATTTAGAAGCAAATTATTAAAATCTCCTGGGTCTCTCTTCTTCCTGGCAGAATGAGGTGACATGACATCAGATGTGAGGCACTGGGCTGAGAAGATGCTCAGTGGGTAAGGTCCTTGCCACTCAAGCAGACTGGATCCCTAACGCCCACAAAGCCAAGTGGGCATGATGGTCAGCTGTGAGCCCAGTGTTGCCAGGTGGTGGGAGGAAACCTGAATCCTGCTGGCAGTTAGTTAATGCCGCTGAACATGGGAGCTCCAGGTTCAGCACGAGAGCCTGCCACAGTAAAGAAACCAGTGAGCAATCAAGGAAAAGCCCAGTGCTGACCTCTGCCCCGTACATGCATTGACACACACCTGAACACATAAATGTGCCCACACACAAGCAAGCACACATGCACATCCAGACATATGCAAAGAAACCAGGAATGCTTAAAGCACCTCAAGATTAGTTTCATAAAGAGCAGAAAGACAACTAATGAATAAAACGTGAGTGCTGACTTCCTCTGGCTTCCTTCTGTCACCATGAACGACCTGAACATGAACAGAACTGAAGGCACTGACCAATGACCACAATTCACTTAGTCTGCCATGCCAGCATAGGAAGTCACTCAAAATCAGTGCAAAAAGAAAGGAAGTCTCACATAATTCCTTCAAACCAATGTAAAGGCTCTACCAATTTGATATCAAACTTTGGAGTAAACACATGTCTGCCTTTTTGCTTATTTTACCACCACTAGCCCCACGCCTCAGCCCCTCAGCCCAGAGCGTCCTGAACACAGCAGCCTTCGGGCCCACTCCTCTGAAAGCTCTCACCTAACTAGATGAATGCTGATGTTTCCAAAGCTCTGATCTTGAAACTGACTTTCCTGGTCTGTCCTGGTTTGTCCGACCCCAGCAGCTTCTTTTTTTTTTTTTAATTAATTTACTTATTTATTATGTATACAATATTCTGTCTGCGTGTATGCCTGCAGGCCAGAAGAGGGCACCTGACCTCATTACAGATGGTTGTGAGCCACCATGTGGTTGCCCGGAACTGAACTCAGGACCTCTGGAAGAGCAGGCAATGCTCTTCACCGCTGAGCCATCTCTCCAGCTCCCCCACCACCAGCAGCTTCTTCATAGCCTGCACCACCATCTGAACCCACACCTGTGTCCATCTAGGATGCAGACTCCCTTCCTGAGCATCTCTGGGGTCAGAATGGCGCACAGCCACCAATACACTCCATTTATAGGTTTCTTTACACGTGTGAGAGTAAAAAATCATGTTTTTCTTTATACTCTATAGTACACAAAGTGTAAGAGCTCTCTAAATAGGTAAGAAGTCTGTTAGAAGAGCACACTGTTATGGGCAAGCATATGCTCACAGTTATGTCTTTAGATTTGATGGAACAGGGTATATTTACATGAGTTACATAGCAATGTATATAAAAATCAATGTGCCAAGGAAAATTTGAACAAGATCAATTTGCTTTCTAAATTATTTTAAAATAATGACTAAACAAATTTCCAGTATATTTATAGCTTATTTACCTTATATTGATGCTATAATCCATCAAAAGTGATTTTTTATATCATTTATTTGTTCTGTGTGTGAGAGCACATGCGTATGTGCTGGAGAACACACATGTGCCGCAGTGTGCACAGTGACATCAGAGGGAAACCACAGGAGCAGGTTCTCTCCTTTCCCCATGTGGGTCCCATGCAACTCAGGTCTATACCAGACACTGCTCCAAATGCCTTATATTGTGAACCTGTGCCACAACCATGGAGCACCTACCGTTAACTACTTTCACTTTACAGATGAGACGAACACCCAGAGAGATTCCCTCATTGGCCTGTCTTCAAGGGTGATAAGGTTGAGGCCTTGCTAACAGTCTGTCTACAGAGGTCTACTACGTTTCAGCATAAAACTATTCTATTTATTGATTTGTTTACGTGCATGGTTGTCTGCCTGCAGTCTACCTGTGCACCCCATGTGTGCCCTGTGCCCACGGAGGCCAGAAAGCTTTGGATTCCCCAGAAATGGAATACAGATGATTACAAACCACTGCATCTTGGCTGGGAACAGAATCTGAGTCCTCTGAAAGAGCGGCCAGTGCTCCCGAGTGCTGAGCCGTCTCTCCAGTCCCCACTACTTTTTAAATTAGTGCCATCTTAAGACTGATGAAAATGTTATTTATAATGTTATTTATTCTACCTACATTACAATTTGTTATGCAATCCACCCAAATAAATGTCTTCTCAACCTTCCTCTCTGCAGCCATCAGCTGTTGACAGAGGTTTCTGTCCCACCCAGTCATACTTCCCAACCCTTATTCAAACACAAGACCAGTGCCTAAATCACCTTGCCTCTGGGTTGTTTACACCAGATTCATCATTAAAAAAAAGTGTGCACACACACTTTATAAAACTAATGTGGCATGCATTACTGGTAATAGTCACAGAACGTGTGTCATTTATAATTTGAAAAGCAATACAACGGCGAAAAGGTGTACTTTTATTTGCTCATGTTCCACAATGCAAACATTATGTCCTGATCTCTAATGTATCTACCAAAAGGCAAACCATGAGAACAGGAGACGAACCTACTTTATGTGGTTACTTCAGCAATTAGGCCTTATGGTAGGGCTAGGGGTGACATGATCCACTTCTCAGTGTAGACATATTCTCATTACAAAAGCTAGTGTTTGTAAGTCGTACTGTATACACACAATCTAGCTGAGCTCAGTACTCAGTATGCAGTATGTGTTTTTACACAACTGTGTGGAATGTGCATTTACAGAGAGCGTGGCTTAACAGTCGGATCTACAGTGTGTGACGTGACAGAAAACAAATAGGTAAAGGGGAAAGATGGGACAGACAATTGGTTCTTCCCCAAAAGAAAAGACAAGTTAGTTTTAAACTCACATATTACAGTGAAATTCAAACAGAAAACAAACTTAACCAAGACAGGGGTTAGCTCATCAGTCTACACAGCTCTGCTCTTCAAATGATGTATTTATTGTTGATGGTGTAAACAGACATACTCTCTAAAAGCCCATGGTCAGACAGGCCCCCCACATCACAGGGAATCCAGCAGCTCAGGGAGATCTGGGAACACCCAGGCTTTAGACACAGAAGCCACCCTCAGAGATGCATGTTTGCATTCCCCACTGACAACCCAGAGAGCCTTTACCATCCAGGGCCTACTGCTAATACACAGAGTTGTTTGCTCAGTTTTCTGTTGATACTAAACCTTATGAAATCAACAAAAATTCCAACATAGACAGAGCCTCTGAAAAGGGATATTTAAGAGCTATGAGGTTGTGCACATCTTTAATTCCAGCACTCAGGAGGCAGAGGCAGGCAGAGTTCTGTGAGTTCAAGGCCAGCTTGGTCTATTTAGTGAGTTTCAATTCAGCCAGGGCTATATGATGAGACTCTGCCTCCAATAAGTACATAAATAAATAAGTAATCATACTTTGGATAGTGGCAATCTTGATTGTACTTTAGCAGTTAAGATTTTGATAAGATTTGAACAATGATCAGCCAAATGTATGTTACTTCTTAGGGCTGGTTTAAGAAAATGACAGTCAAACCACTTTATCCTTAAATTTGTTTCCTTTACAACCAACAGAAGAAAGAAGACTCATTTCATAGTTTAAGTAAATTAAATAGGAATTTCAAACAGATGAGGCAGCAACCACAGTGTCACAGGCAGCATGTCCCCCACAGTTGGAATCACACTAACACCCTCGCTATGAGCTTTATAAGTCAGTGTTTTGAAAAACTCCCATACATGGCTGGGGGTGGGAATGGTCTGTCCCAGGCCAACATCAAGAGAGACTGTGGCTACAGCAATGGGTACGAGTTAGCCCCTACCCAACACCTGTATACGTGGGTCGAGCCATTCTGAGAAGGGGAATTTCTCAGGTGTGTGACAAACTTTAGGTCGGTACTTCATATTTTAAAAGATTTATTATTCTTCTATGTTATACATGTGTATGCTGCATGTGTGCAGGTGCTTGAAGAGTCCAGAAGAGGGTATCTCATCTCCAGAACTGGGGTTAAAGACAGCTTGTTTAATGTGGGTGCTGGAAACTGAACTCCCATCTTCCAGAAGACCCACAAGCACTCTGAACCACTGAGCCATCTCTGCAGCCCAGGTCAGTGCTTCTTAACCTTTTCTGAATGACAAGCTGCATTGGAGAATCTGAAGAAAACTTACAGACTGGTCCAAAAAAGTTCACAATTACCAATAAGAGGCCCATTCATTCTCTAGGGCTCCAGAGTCACCATGACAGAGACACAGAGACCACAATGTAGGCAACTTGGCCTTTGCTCCTTGCATTTTGCCCAAAGCTGCGTTTCCTCAAACACCCTGCTTCACACTGCTGGTGTGCACACTTTCGTGTGCTTAGACACACACTATGTCTACACATAGTATTTATACTTGACCTCCTTTTCTAATAAATTTCACACTACCTTTATATATTTAACTGCAATCATCATTTCCCCCTAGAAACATATACTTTTAAAAACAAGGAAACTTAAACAGCTAAAGCAGGCTAGCAGAAACCCAAAACGTTAATAATACAGAAAATACAAACAAACAAGGCTTGCATACACTGTCTAAAAGTAAAACAAGAACATAGTCCTACTGAGGAATGACCTGGGCACTACCTACCAACTTTAAACACACACTTTCCAATACAGCAGATCTGTACAAAGACACAAATGAGATGTTTCTCCAACAGGAGTGCTTGTTTGAAAATATGGGAGAAAGTCCATAAGGAAAATAGTTCCAAAGAAAGCATGAGTTTAACTGTGCTGACAGGAATGGCAGGCTTCACTCACACACTGCATGCTCTAACAGCTAAGTTCTAAAGCCTGGTGACAGTGCAGCTGCAAAAAGCAGAACACCCGCTAGGATGCAGATCTCTTCTCAGTACCAGTGTCTCACCTGTGATGTCACCTGTTTGGGTTTACCATTCCAACACATTACTTATAGAAATCCATAGGAAATCAGCACTATTGTGATTCCACCAAATAATTTCAGTAAGAGCCAACCTTCTAATCCCACATATAGCACCAAAGTGCTATAGATCTTCAGAATCTGAACTTAGAATTCCTAAAAAAACAAGCCTACAGCATAAGATGCCTCACTTTGAGCCTGAAATAATATCTTAAAATCACATCTGTAACAACGACTTCCACTACAAAAGATAGAGATGGCCCTGGTAGTGACACACCTCCATCTGAACTCTGTTCTCAGTGACTCTCTGGGGCTTACGCTCCCACTTTTCTGGCATTTTGAGGAAGAAGTGCCAGAGTAAACAAAAGACAACAGGACGGCATGCCAATTCCCCAGAGCTTTCCGGGCAGGCATGCAGGGCTAGTGTAAGACAGCCAATGAACCAAACTCTGGATCCTAGGGCCCTGTGAAGCCCCTCCCACAAAGCGCGTGGCTGGCACTGCACATGAGGAAGTGCAGTAGAAGGGATGCTTCAAGACTTGCAGGGTCAAATCTCAAGAAACCTCAGAACCTCTACACTGGACTCTCAAAACCTTGCTGAGAGAAGCCACATGCCATGTGACAGGTTCAATTCCTCAGGGTCTAGGACACGGACACCCTGCTCACATCCAGGCTAGACTTGTAAACTACCACACAGGAAGAAAACAGTGTCTGCCAGCCCTCGCCTGGTAGTGCCATCTCAGCTCAGATGCAGACATGAAAGCAAAGAAGCCACCTGGGACATCTGAGACACAGCAGGCACCACATGGAAAAGGGCTAAGGGCTCAGTCAGGGCCCTAGCCAAGCCAAGCCATATTTCCAGCCAATGGAACCGCTCCAGCTAAGGCTCCAGACACCATGGGCAGATGACCGTCTACTTTGCCTAAACACCTGCATGACAGAATTATGAGCAGTGAATAGATAATACTGCCACCCAGAGTTTCAAGGTGGTTTATAAAGAGCAATAGATAACACGAATAACGGAAATCTCATCAGGGACTTACTGTCTGAAAGGTGAGTCCGACTTGGACTGCAGCCCTTAAGTTAACAGTGTGACTCACAGAGCCACTGGGAAACAGGACTAACACTCCAGTCCACAGACCTCAGAAAGCTCTGGAAAGAAATCTGACCAAGCTGATTAGTTCTAAGGAGCTCTCAAACACTGAGGGACCAACAGATGGTGATGACTCAGGCACTAGTCTGAAACCGTGCTCCCCTGACTCAGCCTGGTCACAGCACAAGAATCAAATCACTGGTTCCGGAAGTCGTCAAAAGCCCCTCCTGTGCACCCTTGGTGACCTCATGCACCTGACCACACTAGGCTGCCGCCTCTGAGTTGTGGTCTCCATGCAGGAGCTGGAACTACTGGGTCTTCTCAATGCCCATCCTGTGCTGTCTCTGAGCTGTAGGTTCCCTGCAAGACATGGGACCATGTCTTACCATTCACCTACAAGAGGATGTGTCTGTGGAGTCAATGGAAAGAATGAAGGAGAAACATGGACAGACAGAAGAGAAGGAAGAAGAAAAACGAAAGGGGGAGACGGGAAAGACTAAACAGCAACAACAGCTACATCAGCCACAGTGAAAAAAGGGGACATGTCTAGGAAGAAAGATGCAAGCAAAATAGCCATGTGACCACAAGCAGCCAATCGAAATCTTCATGCGGCTGCTAATTATAAGAAGATATAAAAAATGTAAGAATATAATCTTACTTTAAGATTTAAGGCAAAGAGAAAAGAAAGCGTTGAGGGAAAATTTTAGTTTAAAGTAATAATAATGACAGTTACCACATAACCCCAACACACTGTGAAAAACAAGTTCACAGGCAAGGGGATGACATCCAGTGGTTGCACACCCAGAATGTCCCTGAGCCAGAAGGGAGTCCAGGCATATCGGCACCTGTGTTTGGACACGTGTGCAGCACACAACACAACACCTGTGTTTGGACACGTGTGTAGCACAGGGCACAGCTACTGTGTTTGGATGCGTGTGCAGCACAGGACACATCTAAGTTTTGAGGGTGAATGAATTCCATGGAGCTACTATGACTGTCACAATACAAATGCCATGGTTATTAAAGGACAGCTCACTTGCTCCCACTGGGTGCCTCATTCCATCTGTTCTTGGCATTTATGAACAAAATCTGACAACAGAAAATTCACAGGACAGTACATGTATAGCTACTCTCTACCACACCCACGAGAACACTGCAGACCCAGGAGCCAGGAGCACAGGTCACTAGGAGGCATAGACCACTCAGAAAGCAGTAAGCATAGAAGCCCGCTGTCAATACTAAGCATAGTGTAAAGACACAAGCAGACAGTAGGCTGATGCGCTCAAAGGGCTCATTTTTTCCTACAGTGTCAATGATTTTTCTGTTTGCATGTCTAAGCTTCACAACCAATATGCAATCCTCTGCAGTAAGAAAGAGAAGTCATGAAGGTCCCCATGTTCCTGGACTCGGACTAGATAACTGTGACAACCCAAGAGGATTAGCTGCTTCATTTGAAGCACCTCCAGAGGACATGTGGGTGACTAAGACCCCTTCTATCCCTCAAACGGTATAATTTTATGAAACATAATTCAAAGCGATTGAGGAGGGAAAGTGACGACTGTCCTTTTCCATCCATTCTCTATACAGCAGAAGGATAAGAGCAGAGAGTGGTGACATAAGCCCAACCCGTCACACGTCTGGAGATAAGGTCCAAACTGATTCCACGAGAATTAGTGGCAAAATCGGGCCTTCTGCTTTAACCCCCAAGTCTCGGTTTCCTAGACTATAAAATGGGGAGCTAATGTCCTCAACTCCTGTGCTGAAGAGCATGGCCCAACAAGCAGTGAGGAGAGGACATACATGACAGCTGTCCCACTACCCAGCAAATGCTGGCCGAATGGCAGACCAGCGGGTGTCCTTTCTCTGACACTTATGTTTTAGGCCAGAAACCTCAGGGGGCATGTGAGAGATTCCTCTGGGAAAATGGACAGCGATAGATACTCAAGGTCACATGCTTTAATTCAAAGTTATTAGTTTCTAAACTATAGCTACGTCAAAATTCTACTGTAAATAAATATTCTAAAAGAAAGTTTAAAATTAACTATTTGTAAGAAAATCATTGAGCGGGGATAGCACATATTTAATCCCAGCACTTGGGAGGTAGAGGTAGAAACTGAACAACGAAAAGAAAAAGCTAGCTAAGGACAGGGAGAGAAGAAATGGCCCAGAGGTCAAAGGGGTGAAACCCTCAGCTGATGTGAAAGTGGATCCAAATCTCAGGCAACACGAGAGGGTTCAAGAAGCCATGGGATCCAACTTGAGAAAAGCGGTTTGCTGAATTGAAATCTGTAAAACCCCGAGGTTTCAGTGACTGGGCTGGTCGGGCCATAAGCAGAGTTGAGGTGGCATCTTGGCAAAGGTCCACTCACCCACCTTGGGGAAGGACAGTTAGGATGAGTCAGAGAAAGTTAAGAAGACAGAGAGGCATGCTGTCAGCTTCTAGGACAGGACATAGCTGGGCTCTGAGATCCTACACAAACAGGAAGGGAAAGAACAGGTCCCTTCAGTGGATCCCAGATCTGGGGTACCATCTAGTTTCCTCTGTAGATACCAGATCTGAGGTACCATTATGTTCCCTTAGTGGATCCCAGATCTGGGGTACCATTATGTTCCCTTAGTGGATCCCAGATCTGGGGTACCATCTATGTTTCCTCCACAGTCCCAGATATGAGGTACCATCCAGTTACCTCTGTGGGTCCCAGATCTGGGGTACCAGCTAGGTTGCCTCCATGGCACCTGGACCTTGGATACCACCTAGGTTCCCTCTGTGGCATCTGGATTTGGGGTCCCGTCTAGCAGTTGCTTAGCAAGTGTGGTGGTTTGAAAGAAAATGGTTCCCATAGGGAGTGGCACTATTAGAAAGTATGGCATTGTTGGAGTAGGTGTGGCCTTATTAGAGGAAGTGCGTCATTGTGGGGGTGGACTTTGAGGTCTCATATATGCTTCAGCCACACCCAGTGTCACAGTTCACTTCCAATTGCCTGCGGATCAAGATGTAGAACTCTCAGCTCTTTCTCCGGCACCATGTCTGCCTGCATGTCGCCATGCCCCGCCATGATGGTAATGGACTAAAGCTCTGAGTTAGCCATGGTGCCTTTTCACAGCCGTAGCCACCTAACTAAGACAGCAAGCAAGAGCCCTACACACTGTGTCACTGGCAAAGGACAGAGGCTTTGGTCAGTTCTAGTAGTTCTAGAACTCAGGAAACCAGAGCCTGGCTGTCCCCTCCCAAATCCCCCATACACCACTGCTGCAGAGAAGAACTCGGAAACCTCAGGCAAGATATAAGGAGTAACCACAGGCCATTGCTGTAGTGTGTAGCCACCTTGGGTTTGCTGGCTGGCAAACAATTAGCTCCTTCATTGTTACTGACATCAACCACAGCCCAGGACAAAGCTTCCTCCACTGGATAATCACTGTCCCTCCAGTAGCAACACAGCTAATGCTAATAATTCAAATTACAAACCCTACCGCCAACACTGAGGTAAAATTTAAATCAAAGGAGTCATTAACACTGGCAAAAAGACTTGTCAATCGATACAGTCACGTAAAGGTGAGGCACTGCACCTGACACGCCCTTGCACGGGCACCTTTAAGTCACAGGCTCACCTTTCAAATTCGACCGGCTGGCCGGCCTCCCCAGGCTGTTCCTCTGGTGCTTGGTTGACAGGCGTTTCATCTGCCGCGGTGTGCTTGGGGGTGAGGTGCTGTAGAGGTTTTCTGTATTCGCCTCATCAGAAAAGTCCTCTGGGTCAGATTCCAGACTCTTGCAAGCTGATTCTCCCAACATGCACTCCGGCCTAGGAGAAGCAATAAAGAACGAGTGTTAGCAGCACAGGGGCTGCATTCACAGCTTTGAGAACACTGCAAAACTTCTCCACCTGCATCTCTGCAGCTCCGTAAGCCTTCAGTTTCCACCATGGAAACTCCTCCTTCCACTACAAGGGAGCAATGACAGTGTCTGTGACCACGCTTAGCATGAACTGTCACGTGCAATGTGGGCACACTCAGCATGCTGTTTCCGAACCCTTTCTAACTGAGTTTCAAACCAAAAACAACAAATTAAAGAGAAAACAGCAAAAGACTGGAAGTTACAAATCAGACAGAGCTAAAAATAGGCCTGTGTACCAGCTCTGGCAAGCATGCGAAGAGGGGGCAAGCAAAGTCCCGCCCTGGATTCCAGAGCCTCACCCGGCTCTTCCTGAAGGGCATGGGCTGAACAGAAGCAGGAGCAGGAGCTTTTCCGTGGCCCACGTGGGAGGCAGAGTGCAGCGTCCAGAAAACCTCCACCTACCACCACTAAGCCACCTAAAAAAGAGTTACGACAGGAACTCTTGCTCCATGTTTTAATTTGTCAAAAAATGTTGTATGAAATTCCCAAAGAATAAAGATATAGTTTAAAAAAAATCTTTAAGTCTCAAACAAAAAGAAATAAAATTGAGGGGTGGGGTAAAAGCACAAACCTCAGGCAGGTGCAGTGGGAGGAGGCAGCCCCAGACAGGAGAGCTTCCCTGCTCTTCTCTGAAAACAGTGCCTGCCGGTCTCCAGCCAGCCAATTCTCAGACAGCATTGCTATTTTGATAAATTTCCTTTCCTATGAAACTCATACAGTAAAATCCAGTTACACCAAGTGAGAGCAAATCTAATTCTAAAACCTCAAAACGGCCATACCAGTAATTAACGTTTCCCACATGTGCATCACAACTGCCCATCTCATTCTGAATACTGTCTATGAAATAAGCTTCATATACACCTAAAACACAGCCCCAAAACTGTGTCCAATACAGTCTTCTTTCTGGTAACTAATGTCACAACATAAAATCAATGCAAATCCAAAAATCACAAGGAAATGAAAAAAAACAAAACAAAACGCTCAAGGTGTGTGACATCGTTATTATTAAGCTAGCAAAATCAAAACAAAAGCTATCTTCTGAAAAATAGAAATTTGGGGTTGAGTGGCTGGCTTAGCAGGTAAAGTGCTTGCTGCACGAGCGAGAGGACCTGAGTCCAGAGCCCCAGTGCCTATGTGAAAAGTGTGGCATGGAGACCTGTGCCTGTAGGCCCAGCACGGGAGCAGCTGAGCCGCGGGAAATCATGGGGCAGGCGGTCTAGCAGAAATGGTGAGCTCCAGGCTCAGTGAGAGACTGCGTCTCAAAAAATAAAAAGCAACCAAGGAGATATTATGTCAATTTATCTCTATCAGTACACTCATGTGCCAGCAGATACACACACGCACACCACAGAAGTTTTACTAAATTACATGGTTTGCCAGGTGTGGTGGTTTAACACCACAGAGTCCCAGCTCTGGGAGGTAGAGGCGCACACAGATCTAAGTTCAAGGCCATCTTGGGTTTCACAGAAAGACTCCTCTCAAACTAAAGGGATGTTGGGTTGGAGATGGCTTGGCAGTTAAGAGCACTTGTCTGGCAAAGGACCTGGGATCAGTTCCCAGCACCCACATGGTGGCTCACAACCTTCTGAAAAGTCATAAAAAAACTACTACTGCAGTGGCATCTCAACTGTGTTTTAATAAATAAAGCTTGCCTGAAGGTCAGAGAGTAAAACATCCCCACTGGTCAGCCTTACAGCCAGGCAGTGGTGACACACACCTCTAATCCCAGTAGCCACACTCGCTGCCATAGAAACCAGGCGGCGCATGCCTTTAATCACGATGGTGCAGACCTTTAATCCCAATCCTAGAGAGGATTATAAAATGGGAAGAAATAGCTCTCAACACACAGTCTCATTCTGAGATTCCTGGAGGCAGGATCACCATTTTGGACTGAGGTCGAGGAAAAGAGTCAGTGGTTGGGTGCTTTGCTTTTCAGGTCTTCAGGTTGAACCCCAATTTCTCTCTGATTTTTACTAATTGTGCTTTATACTACTGTGGAAGCGTCCTAGAATATAAACATTTACAAACTAAAAAGAACTTAAATGCAGTCACTCTGTATGGAGCAACAATGCCCTTCCTAACAGCATATCATAGACTAACAGATTAAAAAGGCCAATGTCAAGAATGGGTTACCTCTCCTGCAGGTGTTGAACAGTGAGGCCCCACAGACCCCCAAACACTACAGACTACTGCGACTACTCTTGGTTACCTTCCAAACTTGACAGTAAGACCCTATTGCTGAAGTTTGAGCCACAGAACATGGAGCTATCAAGCTGCAACTGGCCTAGAAGCTCATCCTTACTGGCTAGGTGTTCACAGTACTCAATGGTGTGATATATGCTACTGGAGAAAAGCACTCATCAATCTTATCCTGCTGTGAACTCTGTGACCTACAATAATGACCAGTGTGCCAAGATATGCCCACTGGGACATTAGTGGCAAAATGTCACGGGAGTAACCAACTACTTTCTGACTGAAATAAAGGCCTGACCCACAAGATGGAACCCATACCTGGCACAAGTTCAAAAACCTGTGGCTAGAAAGATCATAAGCCTGAGGAAAGACTCTAGGATGATTGCTCTGCTAAAGGGACACAGTATTAACACAGAATTAACTCCTAGTGATTTCTCCCTAGACACATCTGTTAGTGCATCTGTCAACCTGCACAGAGAAGATCTTTGCAGTAGAGTGTGGGCAACACTGAGACCCACCACTGGACAAGATGTAAAGTGACTGGGGGTGCTCAGCCCAAAAGGAGACATCTAGAGCACACCCTTCCTCCTCCCAAGGCTCAAGATGTTGGTGAAAGAGGGAGCAGAAAGTAAGAGCCAGAGGTGGGGGATGGAAACCATTCTAAACACAACAGGGCAGTGGCACATATGAACTCACGGTGCAAAAACCTGTACAGGCATCAGCCAGACAAAATCCCAGCACGGAGAGTGGAAGTGAACATGAAGTCTATTGGTAACAGAAGTCTGCTGGGGGAGGAAGAATCCGGTTTCACCAAGGGTGTGACTCTAGTAGTTCTAACACTCCAAGAGATGGTCCCGCACCTAAAAACATACAAGCAGCATGAATAGGACTTGGTGGGTGTTTAAGAAATGAGGACACAGAATTGAGGGGGTATGAGATTGAAGGTGGATGTAGGAGAAGATGAAAATGTTCTCTCAAAGAAGTAATAAAAATATTTTTAAATGGCTCTAGAATCACTGTCAGTGAGGGATCTGTGGACCTATGCATGGACTAACATTCAAATGCTGGCTGTGCTGCTGCATACTGTGTGGATCTAAGACGGACTACTCAACACTTTTCTCCTGTACCTTCACAAAATAAAGAGAATCCTCAGTCTCTGTCCTTTCGAGGATTAAAGCCAATGTGTCAGATGATGAGGTAATGGGGGGCTCGGTAGAATACAAGCAGTTCCCTTTTCTCCACAGCAGCACTGTGCAGGTGGAAGATTTCAGGGGTGTGGCATGGACTAGTGATACATAATTACTCTACAAACAAACACTAAAGAACCACACTGAAGTTCATAACAGCATATCTTAATCGACGAACCACCCTTCCTCCTTATACAGCCCAGAAAGACACTAGGAGCGCCAGCCCGGAGCCAGCCCGGCCACTGCTCACAGCGTGTAACACGAAGCCAGAGGCTTACTCTCCAACAGTGAAGCCGCACCACTGTACTTTCTTAACGTGCATTTAAATTGGTTGAGACAGTATTCACCCTGATCAGAAATGTTTTAGTTTACGCTCCATCCAAGTAACTCAGCAACTTAACGACATGTCAGAACAAAATCTGACATTGTTTAAAGGAGTAAAAAAGTCTAACACCCAAAAACCAAAACCCATGATTTCTGCCATCCTATCAAAGTTCATAAAATGGAAAATGTCACAAAAAGAAAAGTCAAGAGGGGCAGATTATAAGTGAGTGACGGGGCGTGCAAAGACAAACACTAACCCTGAGGCATAAAAACTTTAGCGATAACAGCAGACCCGGACAGGGCAGACAGAGGGGCAGCAACAGAGACACTCGGAGCTGGATGAGAGTGGAGGGAATAGGATGGGGTTCAGGACCACGTCGAGAAGCCTAACTCCCGTGTTCCAAGTCCAAAGCTAGGAGCCGGCACAGGGGAGGAGTGAGAGCTGAAGTTTCCAAACAGAGCCAACCAACTTCAAGAAGTACACTTAGGGACTACTATGAAGAAAACAGTTTTATTAGAAATAATTTAATATACATTTCATAAACAATTTGCTGGAAGTCAGTACTGGATTGAAGGCAGCCAAAGAGACACAACTCATTTTAGGAGCCTTGGCTTAGAAGTGATATTTAACAGAGGAAAGGTATCAAGCAAGCTTACTGTTTTCTTTAAATACGTGTACACAGACAGCTAGGGAAAAAACACTAGAGCTGTGTTCAGAAGAGCTTGCATCACTCCAGTTAAGCAACCGCAAGCATCGCAGCCCTCACTCTGCAGCAGCACATGTGAGATGAGCTAATGCGGCGGCCGACTGCTGCACAGTGTTTATTTACATGGATACCAGGCGTTTGGAATCGGAGAGCAGCACAGGGCCCACAGGACTCAATCCTGAAATGTTTTCCTTATTTGTGCCTAAAATCCTACAAATGTGAGATGTCTTTCCAGGACCAACTTCTGACGGCCACATAAATCAACGCTTCTCTCTAACATAAAACCCTGTCCAATGCCATTCACTTTACACTAGGATCTAGTACCAAAAAGTACATCTGGAACTCGGTCCAAGGGATTTGTAGTCTTTTAATGAAAAACGTAAAGAAAACAAGACACAACTTCAAAGACCTTGGGATTAAATAGTTCTGCTGTGACACACAATGCAAACTGCAATGGTGCCTGGGTGACATACAGCTACATGAGGTGACATACAGCTACATGAGGTGACATACAGCTGCGTGAGGTGACATACAGCTGCGTGAGGTGACCTCAGGAGCCTGGGGTTCTGCAAAAGCCCGTGGATTCTTACCTTCATTCAAAGCTCTGCAGTGCGTCCTTTGGAATTAAGTGGCATCTGAATCACTAGCCCACCGTAGCTCACCTGGGTGAAGCTCTCTCTCCCTCCCATTTGCCTATTCTGTATGGCTTAGTAGCAAAACAGATTCCTGTTACTGGGGGAAACGGGACAGTGTGGTCATTTCTTTTCTCTTTCTTTTCTTTTTTTCTTAAGGAATTTTTTATCCATTTGCAAATGCCAGTTTGGGGAAGGGAGAAAGAAGGGCAAGATAAAGGAGGAATATGGGAAGGGATGATTAACACTAAAGGCATTTGAAATATCATTATAGGATGGCCGGGCTATGGTGGTGCACGCCTTTAATCCCAGTTCTCACGAGGCTGAGGCAGATGGATCTCTGAGTTCAAGGCCAACCTGGTCTACAGAGTGAGTTCCAGAACAGCCAGGACTATACAGATAAACTCTGTCTTCAAACATCAAAAACAAAACAACAACTAAAACCTATAAATACATACATATATGAAAGGAATTAAACTGGAATCACCATGTTAGAGGAGACAATGCCCCAACTAAATAATGTAGGCTGACAAGTAAAACCTACAGTGCCAGCAATGAGTCACAGTGTGCTGAGTGATTGGCCTAAGGGATTCCACAGACAATACCCCACTCCACCCCCCAAAATCACAGGCTATTGCCGAGGTCACTGGTTACTTTCCGCAACTTGATAGTAAGGCCCTATTGTTGAAAACACCACTTGCTCAGTCATCAAACATGGATAAATCAAGCTGTTGCCCAAGTAGAAGCCCCTCTCCCCCATTAAATAGTCTGTGTGGTGCTGGAAGTTACTTTGCATGCTGCCAGAGGAGAAAAGCAATGCATCAGAATCCCACCTTTACTGCTAAATGACAGAGTTTGGTGTGCCCCCATAGAAGTACAACTAGGAGGTTTGGGCTGTGATGCTGTTACACGCAGTCCCACTCACAAACCGTACTATTTAGTCATTCTTGTGTGTTGAATTCCTATCTAAATGCCAAGCTCTACTCTTCCATCCTCCCAGGGTTACCACTCCTCCTCCAGGAGCTGAGTGCAGAGGCAACTCAGATTCCTCAACAGCTCTGAGGCAGTTGGAGACCAGTGCACAGCTCTTCGTGATGCAAAGGACGGCAGGGGGCTGTTACAAAGTGTCTGGGCTACTTACTATTACAGCTTTCGATTTACCATCGCCATAACGCTCGATTCCCTTTATAAACAAATGTAATTCCTGCAGGAAAATTATTTTTAAAGAGTAAACAATAGCAAATAAGGACACAGCAAAAACTGCACTAATGGGATGGAGACTAAGAAACATGGTGTCATCACTCACCCAGTGGAAGAGGCAGAGCTAGGAAGACCCAAAATTAAGCCAATGGTTAAAACCAATAAGCAGACTTCGTATCTGTGTTTTTAATCAGCTCTGTAATTGGTTTCACAAAAAGAATGATTTTTATTAGGCCAGTGTAATTGCTGTTATTAAACAGTGAGTACTGACCCTCTGCTAGGCAGTCCGCCAAATGCTACCCATAACTGAGTTTAATCTTTACCAGACCCTTCAGGGCCACTTTAAGGAAAGACCCTTTGCTCAGACAGCCAATTCAAGGTGATTATTTGATGTGCTCATGGCAGAACCTTTTCCAGATGGGCATCCAAGCCCCTAGCTGAAGCTCCACCTCCTGGGTAGTCCCAAGGACCCTGGCAGTTTTAGAAGAAATCTGAGGGCATAAGGATGGGCTGCTGACATAGCCTGGCTGCTGAACTTGTGTCTCGGCCAGAACTGCAGTCGTGGACTAATCCAAATGCCAAGGCCTCGCCCATGGCTGCCCTGCACCAGAGTCACTAGGTGCTCCTGTTCTCCCGGGGGCAGACATGCAAGGTCACTTCCACCACAGACTGTGGTTTGAGGGCCACTGGCTAGAGAAACACCACAGGAAGCTGGGAGGACGGAGATCTCGCTCGAAGCTCACAGGGCTAACTGCTGGCCAGTGTGAGGGCTCATGCTCTGGCAAAGTGTCTGCCCACACTGACTCCCGCACCAACAGGGATAAGACAGTAGACTAAGGCCAGGTGGAGGAGACCCACACTGACTAGACCGTAAGTGAGAGGAAAACTGAGATTTTGCCTGGCCTACTGATCAAAGGTCTAAGACTGACTAGGCTCTCTCCCTCAGATAGAGTACACCTTCCCACCAAGAATTCTGCACAAATGCACAGCACCTTTAAAGGAGTGGAGGCGCAGCTCAGAGCAATCCAGCTTGTGTGTTTATACCTCAGAGGAAAATCTAGCCCTGAGAAGGAAGGGAACCAAAATCTGAATTAACATTACCCCCTTTTCAGCTAAAGTTAGGGTGTTTTATGAGATAAGGTAGGTGTTAAAATTCTTAAGATGTTATTTTCTGTTACTCATTTCTGTTTTGTCACTTGGGCTTTAACGTGTCTGCAGGTGAAAGCACACACTGACTGTTGCACACCCGCAGTGTGTGCATAGTGTCCAATTATGGGTCAGCTCTTTGGGGCAATACTGCACTCACTGGGTTCAGCACCGATCTAACTGGACAGAACTTGAGTTGGGAAAATACAGTCAAGAACAGAAGAGCTGCTCTTTCTTGGACTTCAATACAAAGCTGGTAAAGAAGCGTGTGCCTTTAGTCTTAGCAATTTGGGAGGAAGAGACAGGTGGATCTCTGTCAGTGTGAGGCCAGCCTGGTCTACATAGAGTTCCAGGCCAGGAAAGGTTACATAGTGAGACCCTGTCTCCAAAACAAAAACAACACAACAACAAATCCACCATTGCATGTAAACTACACACCCAAGAGTTTAGAATATAGTTGGGGCTTATGCAATCAAGGCACAGAGAACAGACTGCCAGGACGAAGATGCTGCCAGAGAGCAAGGCTCAGAGGACTGGGAGGAAAACAAAAGCTTCTCCAAAGAATACTTCAGTGGAGACTCCAAAGCTCTGAGCAGAAGTAGCTGAAGTCTGGGGAGTGCTGAGACCAAGAGCAGCATGTGCCAAAGGCCTGAGGCCCAAGAAAGCACAGCTCCTCCTCTAGAGGCTGAAGGGGGGCAGGACACACTGCAGCAAGACGGGCAGGGAAATCCATGGCACTCAGGGCAGTCCTGGGGCAGACATTCTATGTTTCATCCCAACGTAAAAGGAGGGCATGCATGGGAAAGAGAAGTTGTGAACCGTCTCCAAGAGATCCAGACTAGCACTGTGCTCCAGCACACAGGCACACAGACATGCAGCTGTCTGACACTACTTTTGATTTTTCTTCCCCTATGAGGCTTCCCATCTCTAGTCATGCATTTCTTCAACACTGGGGATACATCCCAGCAGGTCCAGCACTAGATAACTTTGTCACTGTGCAAATGTTATAGAGGCACTGGACAGACATTGCCTGATGCTCAGCAATCTCAGCACACAGGTGAGGGATGTGACTGTTACAGTACAACCCTGGTGCAAAAGCAGCACACTGTTCACATAAGTACAGTCTCTCTCTCTCACACACACACACACACACACACACACACACACACACACACACACACACACACACCAGTAAAGGCACAGCAAACACACTAGCCAGAAACATGTTTATTATCATTTTCAAGTATTATATACTGTGCATAACTGTATGCATTACACTTTCTAACAGCTGGCTGTACAAAAGTGCATCACAAACATGAGAGTGATGATGTCACCACGCAAATGGAGGTCTGCAGCTCCATTATCCTCCAATGGAATCTTGATGGTTCAGAGTATAATTACGCCTGAATGGCGGTATCTGAACCCAGCCCGAGTACCCATTCTGTCCATGCTGCTCCAACAGTAACACCAGTCTAACTGCTGGGACAACAAAGGTAACACAACTGTCTACTTGAGAGAATGACACCCTGTGGAATTGTGAAACACTTAAGGACGGCAAGCTGGCACCTAAGAAGTAAAAACCACCCAACACAAAAGAAATGGAGACACACATGTAAGTTTAACTCATGGAAACAACTTTTTACAAATAAAAACTATGCAAACTGAGGAGAGTTTAAACAGAAGTCCAAGGCTTCCAGATAAAAGCAAACAAGCTCTTATTTTAAACTGTTCTCCCCACATAGGCGAACATGACCCCTAGGTGCAACTGAACACCCAAGGCCAACATGGAATGTACTAGCAATGTAGATCTTGAGGCCCTATGCATTCCAGACATAAAAATCACAGGTGGCTTCTGAAACACTTTTCAGTATGTATTCAACACAGGATGAAGGTCACGCAAGAAAAATACACGACTTCTTAGCTCGTCCGTGATGTCTGCAAGGGCCCTCAGTACACACTTCTACAGTACATGTGCTGATTTTCTGGCTCTAGCCCATTCTTAAACAGTCTGTGCCCTCTCATGAAAAGGTTAAGAAGCACTGACATATGTAATTAGGTTTCTTCTCAACGCAGCTCATCTTGACAAATACAAGAGGACACCACGATGATCCAGATGCCAGAAGTGAACGCAACTGGATGCTCACCCTACAGTCGCTGCCATAATGCACACATACACATGCACACATTTTATCCTTCAAAAATCACATACAAGTCAAAGCATTCCCTAAGTAAGATAATTCAATATTTTATGACATTGTCTAAGATGGAATAATCCTCCCCACACTCCAAAAACAGTGCAAACTAAGTAAGCTAGCACTGAACTAAGTAGCCATTAAATTAAGGATAATTACAACAATCCTCCCAAGACTATGACTAAATGTAACACAAAGAAAACAAAGTTGTTTTAAGGAAACAAAAGTAAAAATTTTTAAGGAAACAAGAAAAACTAATTTGGTGAAGGATCAAAGGGGAACTGATTCTGTCAGAGCCCTGTGGATATGAGCATAGGAGGAAAGCCACTAACCTCCTTCACAGGACTGACAAACACCGCAAACACAGACCTGCTGCTAGGGGGCGCTATGCTCTGTGCCGCCTATGTGTGACCCATTAGTCTTTCCTGCCCCAGTTTCCTCTTGCTGTAGTTTCACCAGCTGAGCCAGGTGCTCGCTGGCTTTTCTCTGACCACTGCTGCAGTTTCTGCTGCGGTGATTCCAAGTTCACAGACCAGTCACGGTTCGGTGTCTGCTGTGCCGGCCGTCCCTCTCCGGCTCACTGTGGATGGCAAACCTTTGGTCTCAGGCAGCTCTACAAGAGCTTTTGTGTTTCTTAAATTTTTCAACATTCATACTTTTCTTTAGAAATTTAAAGATAACCATCTATCTTAATAGCACTTCTGGCTTCTGCCAATACTTTCTGGGACTGTCACCACTGAGTGCAGGTTATCCCCTGGCTGTGAGTCACTTTTCTGCTTATTGGAATGACTCGTGTTCTGTTTCTGTTTTGTTTTGGATGTTGGGTATATTATGTAGCCTCCTGCCTCAGCCTCCTCAACACTGGAATCACAGCCACGTGCTGCCACACTGTGACTGGTCATTTCTTACTGGATACTGATGTCATAAAGCTAATGTCTGGATTTTGTTGCTGTGTTTTAGAATGTGGGGTGAATGCTGGCTGTTTTAAATTGTTTCTAACTCCCTTCATTCCTTCAGGCTTCCTTTCAAGTTTGGCTAATGAAAGAGAAGCCCTTAGCAGTCTGCCCCACTGCTAAGTTACAGCTCCAAGATCAGCGCAACATTCATCTCCATCATCACCATCATCATGCTGGCCTCGGATGGCCACTGCTTCTGTGTGCCTCTGGGAACCTCCCGTGCACAGCGCCTCAGTGGCAGGCTCTGCCTCACCCTGAGCAATCTGATCCTAAACAAGTGTGTCTGTTCTTACAGAACCCAGAGGCCTGACAGACTCCTGGAGCCCTTTTCTGCCTTCTTCCTTCTTCTCAAGTACTGGCCCCTCAACCTCCAACGGCCTCAGCCCACAAAGCTCAATTCACTCCTCCACTGCTGGCCTGGGGTTGCCTTCCCTGCACTTCAGCCTGACACAACCACCCAGGAAGAGACTTGTTTTTTACTCTTTACTCTATTGGGGGCCCACCACCCAGCTCCCAAATAAACCACACACTGAGGCTTATCATTACTTATAAATGCCCGGCCTTGGCTTGGTTTGTTTCTAGCTAGCTTTCCTTAATTTATCCTACCTACCTTTTGCCTCTGGGCTTTTAGCTTTTCTTACTTCTGTGTATCTTACTTTCACTCTTACTCCAGGGCTGGCTGGGTGGCTAAGTGTGTCTAGTGTCCTTCTCTCCTTATTCTCCTGCTCCTTGATCCTCTTCCTTCCTCTCTGCCTGCCAGCCCCACCTATCCTTTCTCCTGCCTTGCAGTTGGCTGTTCAGCTCTTTATTAGACCAATCAGTTGTCTTAGACAGGCAAAGTAACACAAAGTTAAACACATCTTTGCATCATTAAACAAATGCTCCACAGCATAAACAAATGTAACACACCTTAAAATAATATTCCACAACAAGAGACTTGCCATGTGTGCTTCCTGGCGTGGGACTTAGGATCGCACTGGCTGACAGTCAGCATCATGGGCAGGCACTCTGCACCTAAGCTGATCTGACTATCTTGTGGTCTGCTTATCATTTGTCACTAAAAAGCAGTGCACTCATAGTTTAAGCCAACAAGGCTATTCTTTGGATTTTTTTTTCTGTGTTAAAGTTAGGCAACACCACTTAATTCACTACTCAAATAGAAAAAGCAGTACTTAACAAATCTAAAGACTTCATTCATAACAGGGACTACATATGGATTCCTGTAGGGGACAAAACAGATGGGAAATTTTATTCAAAAACAATCAACCTCACCTCGCCTGGCCCCAGTGTCAGATTATTCAGAGGAGCGCAGAGATTCTTTGAAGATTCAGTTCTTAAGGAAGATCATAAAATATCTAAAACTTAAAATTTAACTGGGGAAACCGGCATCATTTAAAACACCCAACTATAAGAAAGTGACATACTTCTCAAGTATAGATGGCTCCCAAAGACAAATAACCCTTCAAGAGTCCATGTGCTCGTCACAAAAGCCAGCATGAAATTCCAACACCTATCTGAAAGTTTGCTGCTAATAATAAAGCCTTCTTACAAGGATAATTTTAACTGTACAGAGTCTAACTATTTCTTTGTGGGTTACTACCAACCTGGTTAATCACTAAGACCTCTGTCATCTTTTTTTTCTCACCCAATGCACACAGGACCTTTCCTGAAGCAATACATACCCGGATACACACTGTGAATGGACTCTATTAACATGGAAAGAACGAGGGACAGAGACATTTGCACGGTATTCAAACAAAGTTGCAGAGAAGGGAGACCAACGCAATCCTGAAAAGCAACAAAAGCGAGCATTCCTTTCCCACTTTCAGAACTTACTACAAAGCTTTGTGTGGCCAGCTTGGTACTATAAGCCGCAAAGACGTGGCTAGACAGGAAAGTCAGATGCATCGATCAGCAGAGCAGAACTAGGATCCAGAAATAAACCCGTTCTAAAGCCAACTAGCTTCCGCTGAGGCGCCAACATCATCCAGAGGGCAGAGTCCTCAAGAGACAGCGCAGCAACAGCCAGCCACAGGAAGAGGATCAACTAGAGTTCATAGCAAAGAAAATGGATTTGAACTAGACCAATGGAGAGTAAGAACTAATACATTTAAGCAGCAAACAGGGTCTCTTCAAGGCCTTAGATGCAGCAATGCAATCTTCCTACTACAAAATCCCTTGCCAAACAAAGAAACAAAAGCCAGAAAACTGATAAACTGCCCTCATCAAAATTTAAAACTTTTGTGCAATTCTAACGGAGAGGGTAACAGAGCTCACATGATGGCAGGGAGCATTTGTAAGTCGTAGCTCTGACAAGAGGCCTGTCCAAACGAGATGCACAGTGATTAATAGGCGCATGAAAACAAGATCACCACTACTAAAGAAATGCTCATCAAAACCCAATAAGAAGCAGTCTGAACCCAGGAGGACAGTCTAAAAGTCGGATACTAACTATTCACAAGGATGTGGAGACATCAGAACCCTCTACATGGCTGCTGAGAATGCCAAACAGTGTGGCCATGCAGAACAAGTGATCAGCAAGTCTACTCCTAGGTGGACAGACTAGAAAAATCAGAACATATCCACACAAAAACTAGTATGTAAATGGCCACAGCAACGTTACTCCTAACTGTCAGAACGCGGAAATACCCCAGACCCCACTGCTGAAAAGATAAACTACAGAACGTGATTAGGTGGAGCATATTTCAGTCACACAAAGGAATGGAGAACAGCACACGCCATGCCTTGTAGGAAACTTGAGAACATCATGCTAGTGAAGAGTTAGTTCAGATCCCATAAAATTGGACGCATATAAAGCGTCCAGACCAAGTAAACACGTGCTATCAGAGGCAGACTGGTGCTGACTCAGGGCCAGGAAGGATGGGGACCACAGGAGAGGTGCAGGCTTCTCCACATGGTGATGGCTGTACAGCGCTGTGTGTTCACACAACACTGATCCAGACACACTGAACGAGTAGATTATATATAACATGAAACAACACAACAATGCAGACAAGGTTTCTACCCCTATAGTTCTCTTGTTCTCCTCGCAACCTTCCACCTAGTTTAGAGTAATGGTGTCTAGGGATGGAAGGCTCTCGGTGGTACAGAATTTCAACACACACTTCAGAATAGGTAAAGTTGTCAGCGCTCCAACACAGAAGGGTGCTTCATCTGTTCTTTTGAGAAAACAAAACAGCAGTAAGTTTGGCAAATCAGGGAATAGGGAAGGACCTCTTCCAACCACCCTAGCCCATTTTAATCACCTACTATTCAGATTCTGAAAAACTGATTCAAAAGCCAATAGCAAGAGTATTATTTGAAAGGAAGGCAATTCTATTATAGTAAGACACGAGGAAAGAGGGATCTTATGACAGGCTCTGCACTAACTCTCAGTTAAACACCACACGCAGGAGGCTCTAATCAAGTACCTAAGATGTGTAACTCAACTGTGCAAACAAAACAAGTCTTGCATGAGGAACCTAAAGGGGAAGTGTGCCTTAGTCTTTCCTTAGTTCTACTCATTCATTTACATTTCATTCTCAGAAAACACAAACACATTGAGAAAGCAAAAGGCAGTGTGCTGCAAGGATGAGTAAGGCCATTCACGAGATCCTGTCCTGATAACTAAGCAGACCTTCCCTGTCCACCAAGAGAAACTGCTTCCGGCTGCTACGAGCCTAAGTGATGGAGCACAAACACAGCAAAGCACATAAGGGCTTCGGACACGCGGGTGAGCATTCTCCGCCATGTCCCAGCCTTCGTCCCCCTCCCTCCCAGGCTGATCTGGGCCATGCCCTAGGACAAGGCTTGTCTCTGCTGCTCTCGCTAAAGACACATCCAGAATCTCACACTGGTAAAGGGCCATGGTGGGAGTCTTTACCTCAGTGGCAGCCTCGCAGAGTGAGAAAGACCACACAGCTGACACACACTGGAATCAAAGGCTAAAATGGGATATTTTCTCATCAAGTACTATGTCTACCTATCTATTATACAATTCTTTCCAAAATATTTTTATAATTTTTAAAAATTACATCATGACATTTTCATATACCTATCTTTGTATTTGGCTTATACTTGCGCCCATACCATATTCCAACTCCAAACGGAACCCCTCCTGCTATATCATATATAAATACATATGTATATATGTGTGTATGTCTATAATCTAGATTTCAGTCATGAGAGAAAACATCAGTTATTGTGTCTTTCTTTGCTCTATTATCCTCATTTCCCCCCTCCTCCCTGCAGACCGCTTCCTTCCCCTTCGTAGGTTCCCTACTTCACTTTTGTGAATATTATAAACAGGTCATAATAATCTGAAACACTGTAGGAATCCCTCATGGGCATCCACACCCAAGCCCACTCCCCCATTTACAAATACCCTGAGAACTTCGTGTGGCAGCAACAGCAATGGGTGCTACAGGGATTCAGAGAACACCTGACGTGACAGGCACTACCAGCCAGTGTTGGGGGCATTATTTTCAGCTGTGTGACTTTTGTTTACACTGCATCTGTTTAACTCTGTGAAGCTGTGTTACTGGGCCTGTCTAAAACACCTGATGGTGTAATAAAGAGATGAACGGCCAGTAGTGAGGCAGGAGCAAGGATACGCGGGGCTGGCAGGGGGATAAGGAGAAACCAGGAGGAGAAGCGGAAGAGAGCAGGGGCCACCCACGAAGTAAGAAAGATAAAGCCCAAAGGGAAAAGGTAGATGGGCTAATTTAAGTTGAGGAAAGCTGGCAAGAAACAAACCAAGTTAAGGCCGGGCATGCATAACTAAGAATAAGCCTCCATGTGTGATTTATTAGGGAGCTGGGTGGTAGGCCCCTTAAAAAGCCAAAAGAGTAACCACAACACCCAAGTTCAGTCAAGAGAGGTAAAGATTTCAAAACGTAACGGGAAGAAATGTAAACTCTGATTAACACAGTGTCACAAATGATGTGTTAACTTAGTTTATTTTATATTTCATTTGTTTGTTTATGTGCGTCATTGTCATTGCCATGGGTTTCGGGTCCCTAGAGCTGGAGTTATAGACAGTTGTAAGCCACCATGTGGGTGTTTGGAGTTGAATGCCGGACCTCTGAAAGAGCAGTCGGTGCTCTTAACCTCTGAGCCATCTCTCCAGACCTTTATATTTCATTTTTATTTTGAATAATGTGCATGTGTCTGGGTATGGGTTCATGCGTCTGGGTATGGGTTCATGCAGAGTGAATGCAGTACTCATAAAGGTCAGAGGGCGTCAGATTCTCAGGAGCTGGAGTTGCAGTTGTGGGCCATCCAAGGTTGGTGCTAGGAACTAAATTCAGATCCTCTACAAAATGTGTGTGTGTGCGCACATGCGAGTGTATACAAGTGAGAAAAGAGAAGGGGGCAGAGTTGGGGGATACACATGTCATAACACACATGTGGACAACTTTGTAGAGTGCATTCTGTCCTCTACCTTTATGTGGGCTCTGGGATCAAATCGAGCTTCTCAGGCTTGTGTGGTTATGTGTCTTCATCCACCCAGCCCTCTGCAAAGCCGGACAACATCTCAGAATCATCATTACAATGTAAGAATAAGCTCAAGGGGTTATTCTTATATTTTGCTAGTAGAAACTAGCAAAAATATTCTAAGCATTTGGCAACATATAAATTAAAAATCTTAAAAAGTGGGCCCCCGCCACATACAATGCAATAGAAAAATCCTATAGTTAAGACATCATAAACAAATGCTGAGATAGAGTAAAATCCTGGAAATGTAACTGCTATTAAAACAACTTGAAGCTGGGCACTGATGGCACACGCCTTTAATCCCAGCACTCAGGAGGCAGAGGCAGGTAGATCTCTGTGAGTTCAAGGCCAGCCTGGTCTATAAGAGCTAGATCCAGGACAGACTCCAAAGCTACAGAGAAACTGTGTCTCGAAAAAAAAAAAAAATTCAATATACATAAAATTGAGCTGAAAAATAGCAAAAGAACTAGAAACAGCCAGAGAGTTCAAAAGGACTTATGAAGACAAACTGCACCTATAATCCCAGCACCTGGGAGGGAGAGGCAAGAAGACGCCGAGTCCCAGACCAACCTGAGCAACACAGCAAGAGCTGTGCCTCAAACCAGCCAACCAGCCGACTGAGACGCCACAATTGCCTCTGAGAAAGAAAGCAGGAAGCAGTGAGGATGCTACTCAGATGCCACACAAGTTCTCCTGGCAGAAAATGGTTGGACCAAACATCACATGGTGAAAACCACCGCATCCTACTTTCTACTCTCTCTGACTTTACCAGGATCACGTAAAAGAAGCCAATGGCTTCGCTCTGCATACACATACTTCACTGACTTTTAACACATTCTTCAAAATTGTAATTGCTGATATTTCCCTATATCCTACTGTTGGGATCATTTGGAGTCCTAGCCTCCAGCTGCTCTTCCCTGCTAGAGACCTTTACTTTCCTTCTGATTTGAGTTACTGAAAGCTGTGTCATAATTGTTTACCAGCTCTGCTTCACGAGCACGTGTTGCCTTGAGGATCAGAGGATAAGGTTTTCACCTGTTGGCCCACCTGACTGTTGGGTATATAAGCCTCCATGGTGCTACTGAATTAAGGGCTTCTTCCCAGTGACTAGAGGTCCGTGTCTCTGTCTGTCTCTCTGTCTGTCTGTGTGTCTTTGTGTGTTTCAACCTCCAGCCCCTTGCCCAAAGCTCGCAAACTGTATGGAGCACACAGAGCACAGACAGGCGGTGTGTGCTGCATCCTACAACCAAAATATTGAAAAAGCACTGTTATAATGATTCATAAATTTTAATGATACATAAAATTACAATGCATTTTAAAGATGACAGATATGACTGTAGAAGAAATAATCTTCAAAAGCTCAATTTCCAACCACTAAATGAATAAAGACAGAAGTGGTGTCTACTAACTGCTTACAGAACCAAAGCAATGGCTTGAAGTGTGAAGACTTTCTGTACAGTTTCCAGGGCTATAAATACATACGTCCAGAGTCTCAGAATCGGGTAAGGGCTACCTCAGGGGTTGGAGAGGCAGCTTAAGAGCACTGACTACTCTTGCAGAGGGCTGGGGTTTGCGTCCCAGCACCCACATGTCAGCTCACCACCATCTCTAACTCCACCATCTCTAACTCCACCTCCAGGGACCCAATACTGAACACATGTGCACATATATGCAGGCCAAACAACCAAACACACAAATTAAAAATCGACTATTTCCAACTATTTGATCCAAACGAAGATACTTAGCATTACAAAGACTGGTGAACTGAACACATATCCTTTGTGTCATGCTGAACAGCATCTGAACTCTGAACATAACAGAAATGCCTTTGTATTCCAAAATTCAATCTCAAAGTCTGGCCACGTCCTGAGGAAAACCTCACCTTTCTCCTTCCGCAGGGATTCCCATGTTTTATCAAGCCATGTTTCCCCTTCTGTCATAGGGAGGCCGCTTGTTGGTTCCTGGCTGCTCAGACTCCCGAAATAACCACACAGAAACTGTATTAACTAAATCACTGCTTAGCCCATTAGCTCTAACTTCTTATTGGATAATTTAACCCATTTCTATTAATCTGTGTATCACCATGTGGCTGTGGCTTACCGACTAAAGTTCCGGGGGTGTCTGTCTCGGCAGGCTACATGGCTTCTCCATGACTCCGCCTCCTTTCTCCCAGCATTCAGTTTAGTTTTCCCCACCTAACTCTGTTCTTCCCTGCTCTGCTATAGGCTCAAAGCAGTTCTTTATTAATCAATGGTAATCACAGCATACAGAGGGGAATCCCATATGCTTTCTCCCTACACAAGCCTGAATAAAAGCACCTTGGCCATGCAGTTCACTCAGCCAGCTGTGGATTGGAGCCAGGACAGACAGGATGAAGACCCCATCTTCAGGATCTCGGCATGGGGCCTGCAGTGGGGACCAGGGGTGAATTTGACTCCTCCTATGTTTTGGCCCTCACCACTGACCTAACAGTAATGGATGGATGCCAATTCTCTGTGAGATTCTGTGGGTTTCATGGTCTGATCATCTACTAATCTCTATAAACAGATTAATGGGTAACAGGGATCACGTCTCTGTTGAGAGACAACAAAGCATAGGGTTTTCTGCTTTGCCTACTACTCATTGTGATTTGAGCTCAAATCAATTAGGATACATGCCCACCGGGCACAGATCTGAAATGGGAGACTTTGTACTCCTGTGCTCATTCTTAATCATGGCTAAAATGTCATAACTGGGTGCGTAAGTCTTTACTGCAGGTCTGAAACTCAGGCCCTCACCTCTCACTGCATTTCCCACCACTAGACAGCTACACCACAGCAGATTTCAACCTGCTGTACATTACTAAAACTGCCAAAATTAAGGGAAATGATTTTTAGTTCAGCGTGAGGGGGATAAAGAAGTGTCCTCCAGAAACTAAGTCAGAAACACTAAGAATTCAAGTTCATAATACTCAAGGTAAACCTCTGGAAAATGAAACAAATTTATATCATTGGTTGATGAAAACATTTGTTCTTGACTTTCCCAATTACACAGAGGTTTTTGCGCTAACATGCATCCTTCCTGAATTTCTGGACACACTAACAAAGAATATAAATTCACACTTAATCAAGGTGAATTGCCATCCTGACAAACTCTATTATAATAACACTGTACTGCTAGATCTTTAGGTAACCTGAAATGAAAATGAAATGAAATTTATGCCCTGGCGATGCTGAAGCCTGTGTGGGCAGCCTGTATATGGCGGCTCTGTTGAACTTGTCCATAATGGGTTTCATGGTCTACGCTGATGAGGACGACTGACCAGGTCTCTTCCTCAAGAGGGCATCAGATCTCATTACAGATGGTTGTGCGCCACCATGTGGTTGCTGGGAATTGAACCTTTGGAAGAGCAAGCTCTTAACTGCTGAGCCATCTCTCCAGCTTTAGATAACCTAAAGCTCTTTAAATTTTATGAGTGTGTTTTGCTTGCTTGTGTGTGTATGTGCACCATATGCATGAAGTGCCTGTAGAGGCCAGGAAAAAGTGGCGGAGCCCCTGGAACTGGAGATGTGGATGTTTGTAAGCCACTGTACAGGTACTGCACCCAGGTCCTTAGCTCTATCCTGAGCTCTTAACAACACAGCCATCTCTCACAGATACTAAACTGGGTTAACTTATGGCTGCCCACTGGATATACTTAGACAATGCCTAAAGTATGAAAACATCAATTATTAAACATAATTTAGGTTTATAAGCCTCTATTTTTATATGCCACAAAAGGGTACACATACGTGAATCTGTTAATGATGTACAAAGTTACAGAAGGGGTTTTCTCAGAGTCAAAGCCAATTTTTCTAAATTTTTGTTGTTTGGGAATCAAGTTACATCCATGCAAAACTAAAATCTGGTTGCGTTGCCATATCAAAAGCTTCTTAGATTACTGACCTGTTCTTAAAGGAGGGTGACAGGGTCACCATACCTCTGTATCAGCTGTCTACTGGGAACAGTCACCTGTGGCTCACCCCTGACTTAGATCCCTGACTACATAAGAAAACAAACTCTTCAACCCCCTCCATGTCACTTGCTTATGTTAACGTCTTAAAAATTCTGTTGTACTTTGGTAAAGTACACAGCCAATGACAGTTCTTGTCACCTCACTGTATTCAAAAACTGCAGAATCCTCCTTCTCCAAATCAAATGATAGATAAACCTAAAACTGTCCTTGAGATTTCCCAGAAAGCCCCTGGAAAACCAAAGATTTGGTCTGCTGCCTTATTTTAAAATAACTGGGATAGTTTGATGCTACTTTTCATGGATTATTCAATCAGAAGAGACACTTACACACACACCCACCCACACACACACACACACACACACACACACCCTGTCCCACTTTAAATCTGTACAGGTCAAATGTAAATATTTCAGACACTTGCTGTAGACGTTTCCAGTGGCTGAACTGTCAATCCACTCATTGGCTGTAGCACGCATCAATTGGTGTCTCGGTGTCCTGACACGACTCTGCTTGATATTATCAGTCATAATTTCAGATACGCTTTTAAATGCTCACTTGGCCCTGATTTCTTTCATTTGAATGCAGCATCCTCTAGGCCAGTTGTTTTTTTAATATAATTTTGGTGTAGGAGGTGCTTCTTCATTTGTATTGCTTTCATTGGTTGAATAAAGAAAACTGCTTTGGCCTTTTGACAGGGCAGAAATCAGGTAGGCGGAGTAGACAGGATGGAATGCTGGGAGGAAGGGAAGTGTGGCAGACGCCATGCTTCTCTGGCCCAAGATGGACACTGGTTAGACTAATTCTGGTAAGCCACATCCTTGTGGTGAATACAGATTATTAGAAATGGGCTGAATCAAGATGTAAGAGTTGGCCAAGAAGAGGCTAGAACTAATGGGCCAGGCAGAGTTTAAATGAATACAGTTTCTGTGTAATTATTTCGGCGGCCGGGAGCCAGGCAGAAGGACGCAGCCTGCACACCTCTTACTACATAATTTATCTCTGGATTTTTATTAATAGTCACAGTAGTTGGGACATAGTCTTTACTGGGTATTTTTGACAGATTCTTAGTGTAGTCTAATATATGCAGCTAAACAATTTTCCTTCATAAAGGCTATGTGTCTACTTTGGGAAACAAGACCCAACAGTCATGATGAACTCATTATACTAAGAAACATTGTGTCCAAGCTATCTTGTCAGCATGTGGTAGGAGCAACCAAACATCTCTAACAACTACCTTATTCTGGCAAGCAATCCCCTCTGTCAGCAGCAAGTTGTGAGCCACTAAGTTTCTGCAGCTACAGAATCGATTCTGCTTTCCTCTGCTGCTTCCTGCTGGCGCCTGCAGCCAGCCAGAGGCCAGAGTACTTGTCTTCCACAAGGCAGGCTAGCTAGGGACTATGCCAGGTACTTTTGGGTACAAGTTTCTGAAGGCATGCTTGAACAACTCTGAGAAAATACCAGTGGACTTAGTTGGAGTTTCTGAAACTCCCAGATGGGTCCATAAGACTACTGATTGGAATCAGCAGAATGAGAATTACCAAAAAGAAAAAAAAAAGAAAGAAAAAAAAGATGATGACTCTGGGTGGTTTGCACTGTTGCTGGATGGATAAAGACCAATCCCTAAGCCTTACTCTACACCATGGTCATCGTCTGTCCCCACAGGTTCACGGGTTGGAAGCTTGTCCCTGGAGTGGCAGTCTACAACATTTTGAGACCTGGAAGCAGCAAGGCCTAGTGGGAAGTCGCAGAGGCAGCTGCAGGTGTGCCCTCAACAGGGATTAAGGCAGTACTCTCAGGACTCCAGTTTCACTCTGGCTTCCTGTTTGGCAATGGAACCTCTTGCTCATACACGTTCCAGGTCCCAGCCATTGCTATCTGCCATGAAGTGATGAAGCCAGCATGGGCTGTGCCCAGAGCTTATGCCGGGATGTTTGAACTTTTGGCTTGCAGAAGTTTGGGCCAAGAAAACTTCTTTATAAAATTGCCCTGCCCCAGGTATGTCATTTACAGTACTAAAAACGGACTAATACACTATCCACATAACTCCTAGAAACTGAGAGGACGGACTCTGTACTTAGACTGTCCGGTGCAGAATCTCTCACACCAGAGTGAGTAAAGGTAAAGATACATTTCTATTTAAAAAAAAAAAAAAGTAGCAACATGTCTCAAGAGCTTTAAACTTTAGGAGCTAGAAATTTATCCTTAAAAAGTAGAATACTAAAAATGTACATTAATGTTTGTATCTAGTCATAAAAGTTACAAAGCATTGATAATATAAATATGCAGTAACATACTCCACAAGGTTCTATCATATAAGTAGAAGAACATGCCTGTCATTGATATGCCACAGGGCTATGGAGCAAACAGACCTACAAGATCAACCCAACGTCAGAGTGACAAACACACCTGTTCCTCATCATTTTTACAACGCCAGGGATAAGTACTGAGGTGGCCTGGAGCAGTGGCTGCTAAGTCTCCGTGCTTCTCTTATTTCTCTACAATGGACTGGAGCCGCCTTTCTAACTGGTTACTTTAATTAGTGAGCAGTTTACTACTTTAACTAGTTACTTTAATATACTTCTCTGCGAAGGAACTACAGCAATTTAAAGAAAAAGATTACTCTTAAATATAGTGGTTTTTGGTTTTTGTTTTTGTTTTTGTTTTTTTTTCAAAATTTCCCCTACCAAAAGACTAAAAAGATGCTGGGTGGTGATGGCGCATGCCTTTAATCCCAGCACTCGGGAGGCAGAGGCAGGCGGATTTCTGTGAGTTCGAGACCAGCCTAGTCTACAGAACTAGTTCCAGGACAGGCTCCAAAGCCACAGAGAAACCCTGTCTCAAAACAAACAAAAAAAAAAAAAGAATAAAAAGGTTAACAATTTCTACTAAGTTCTCTAAGCTAGATGCCCTCTGTCGAAAATCCATGCACAGCATCTTCAAACAGCTCACAAGCAAAGACTCCCTAAAAGCAGAAACCTGTCAGCTTCCTGCTCAGGGCCCACATTTCTCTATGGACAGCTTCGTCCTTCTGAAACAGCACTTCATGAAATCCGTTTATGAAACACTCTGACAGAAGGCCTAATACATTCTCAATAGCACTCGCTCTGCTTTATCAACATGTGCCTCCTGTAAGGTCAAGGAGATGAACACATCCACTGAGGTCTGCAACACAGGACAAGTGGATGTGCTTACAAGTGAAAAGGCAGCCTTCACTTGGCTGTCGGTGAACAGTCTGCTCCAGGAGGCTGGGGTTTGCAGAGACCAGAACACGCCGACCACAGCCCCCCACCAGGAGAGTGAGGCCCTCTCAAATGTGCCACTGCAAACAGAGGCTGCTTTCAACAACGCACACGTGTTGGGAACATAGTTAAGCTAAGCTCTCTATAAATATGAAAGACCATCAGAACTCCAGCCCTTTCTTTTGTTTCCACTCAAGAACCCTTTAATAGGAGATGAACTAAATGGTTAAAGACAACCAGTTTGCTTTAATCAACTCGGGTAATTCACACACACCAAAAATTAATAAAATAAAATAAATAAAATTTATTTAAAATTTAGTAACAATATTCTCTTCATATGGCATAGGGAAACTCATAAATTTCAATTTTTAGTAAAAATTCAAAATCAAGAGACTCAAAATAATAAGTGTAGTAGTTAAGAATCTGGGACTCAGAACTGGGTGTAACTCCAGCACCAGAGAGATCCAATGCCACCTCTTGGTCCCCATGGGAAACTGCACACAAGCGGCAGATACTCTCAGACACACACATACAGACATATGTGTAGTGCCATTTCAACTGTATTTTAATAAAGACTGCCTGAAAATCTGAGAGTAAAAGAGTCCCGCTGGTCAGCCTTACAGACCAGACTATGGTAACACACACCTTTAATCCCAGTGGCCACACTAGCTGCCATAGAAACCAGGTGGTGCATGCCTTAATCCCAGTGGTGCACACCTTTAATCCCAGCCCTAGAGAGGAGTGTAGACAGGGGGAAGACAGTTCTCAGACACAGTCTCATTCTGAGATTCCTGGAGGCAGGATCACCATTTCAGACTGAGGTGGAGGTAAGAGTCAGTGGCTGACTGTTTTCCTTTTCGGATCTTCAGGTTGAACCCCAATTTCTCTCTCTGAGTTTTTATTAGTCATGCTTCACATTGTGAATAAAAATAATCATTTTTTAAAGAAAATAATTTGGGGCTTGAGAGACAGTACAGCAATTAAGAGTGTTTGCTGTGAAGCCAAGAAGACCTAAATTCAGACCCTAGCACCCATGTAAAAGTCAGATGCATGTCTGTCATCCCAGCATGGGGCAGGGGGACAGAAGACAGGCAGATCCTGGGACCTGCTGAATGGCCACCCTGGCCAAAATGATGAACTTCAGAGTTACAAAGAGACTCTGTTTCAAAAGAAAAAAAAAAAAGTAAGGTGAAAAGCAATACAGGATGATAGCTAATATTCTCCTCTAGCCTCTGCAGGACGTGCATGGTCACATGCACCTATACACATGTGTGTGCATATACATACAAACACACATACACACACACAGATTTAAGTCCTATAATTATGTATTATTTTAAAATAAACATAACTTGTTTATTATGAAAAGCTTTAGAAAAAATTACTATGTTCCCAATGTGTGTGGCTTTTAAAATGAGATCTGACTATGTACTGGGATTCTTAGACACCTAATCAAATTTATAGTTCTAAGAATAGGGAATTTGGGGGCTGAGGATGTTTCAGTGAGGAAAGGGTTTCTATGCAAGCATAAGGAGCTGAGTTCAGATCCCTAGCACCCACATAAAGGCCAGGCATGACTGACAGCTCTAACCCCAGGGCGGGGCCGGGGCAGGAAGCTACAAGGAACTCATTAGCCAGACAATGGAGCTGAAATGGAGAATTTCTGTGAGAAACAGAAAATCTACAGCAGAAAGCAATCAAAGATACTCAACACTGACCTCTAGCTGCCATGCATACACACATGCATTCACACATGCATACACACATGAACACATAAACCATACGGAAGGAAGGAAGGAAGAGAACTTACTTGTTTACAGATCAAATGAAGAGCCAAGGGAAAAGGGAGGACCAACTGCGCATACAGGAAACTAACTTGTCAAAGACTCTTCCAGTCTCCGCCTTTATCACAGTCCGAGAGCAAACCTCTCTGAGGCTGGCCACAGCTTTTGAGGGTTAGTTCTCCACTTGACTTTATATGATGCATTCCAATTATCAAGCGGGAGTTTCCTCTCCCCAGCTCTGATGTGACAAGCCTTAGAAAGTAACGAAGTCTATTCCTGCAGGCAGAGCTCGAAAAGGGGGCGGTGCCCAGAGCAGTGGAGAGAGAGGCACTTTCAGGTGGGGGCAGGAGGCAGACAGCTGGATAGCTGGCAACCGAGCAGCAAACCACTCAGAACTGTCCTTTACAGATCCTGGTGGTGACTGCTTCCTACACCGGGCTCAAAGGAGGGCACATCAGACAGTAGAGGCATTTGGGGATCTTTTTAGGTAGTCAGGACCTACCAAAAAGACTTGATTTGTGAGCATTTCCCATGTCACTACATGTTCTTTAACAACATGGCTTTTAATAGCTACAGAATTCTAATTAACTTTTTAAATGTGGACTTAAATCCAGAAAAACCACATAGCATCATGATCCTTTATGAACAGAATACTTGAAAAGCAGCTAGGAAGGTACCAAGCACCGACTAAAGATTAAAAACAAACTACGTAACCCAATTGAGGGAAAGCTATGACACGGGGTGGAGAAAGTAGCCCATGTCAAGTCAAGAAAGAGGAACGCCTAAGAGAAAGACCTTTGTCTCTCAGACTGGAAGCAATGGCTGTGCCCAAGATGGGCAAGCCTACCTCCCCAGCCTGCTGATGCTAATTATGGGGTCCTTTGAAATCAAAGATCCCATATATGTGTATGTATACATGTATGTGTATATGTATATATACACACACACCCATACATATACACATACATAGATATGTATGTATGTGTGCACATATGTGTGTGTATAGGATGTGTATGTGTTCTTGGGTTTTCTACAATTGAGACACTGTGCCCCACATGCATGTGGACTTGCTCATTGCCGATGTGGCACTACCTTAGGAAGACCTAGAACTGTCGGCCAATCTCCTGGCCTAACATTGCTTCCATTTTCCCCAATAAAAGTATTTCCAGTAGCCTGTCGACTTGTCAACAGCATTACATAGTCCTTTAGCAGAATCATGGCACCTGGTCTAATGGGAAGACGGAGACAGGAGAATGCTACGAACAGATAACCTGTGAGGAATGAGGAACTAACTAGCAGGAAGTCAAGGCAATCTATCCACTAAGTAGGCAAGACCTGTGTATCCCCATCATTCAGCAGAGTTCAGAACAAGATTTTCAAGGCACCAAGAGGATGATATACAGGAAGGAAATAAAGCAACCTCGGACAGCCAAGTCATATCTACGCCAGAACACAGTTTCTGCCGTCGCTGGAGCCCTAGGTCACTGCAGCCAGTTGGCTGCTCCTTGCTGTCTAAAGCTGCCCCTGCAAAGGCACCGAGTCAAGACAGAAACAAATGAGCTCAAGGTAGGGCTTCAAGATGATAGACACCAAGATCAGACTGCCTAGCAGTGAGGACACTCAAATGCTTTTTAGGAAGTGAATCCTAGTATCACCAATAAACCTAGGAGAAAGTCACACTACTCAGAGTAAATAAGAAAGCCACTGGCTAGAAGGATGTACGATGATATTTATTGACATGTACTTAGAGAGCCAGTGAATGAGAACAATGTGCCATAGTTAACATAACTATTTTAAAGCGAAGGTTGCAACAGGCAGGGATATTATATCAGACTTCCTATTAAATTTATTCTGTTTTGTAAATGCACAGATATAAAATATAAATCACAAAAGTTGCTTCAAATTAATTCTAATAGTTTTCGCAAGCAGTTTCAGGATCCTTTTAAAACTGACCCAGATGCTTGAAAAGCAAACAGGTTTGTTTATTCAAAAGCTTAATTTCTAAGAACAACTGGAATCACCTTCGGGAATTCTTTACCAAGAAGGAGGATCAGAAGTATCCACGGCGGACAATAAGCACTAAAACTATGACAGAGCACCGTCAGCTGGCAACCTGTTTTGTGTTCTTCCATCATTGCATAACTCACGCGTCAGGAGCAAAGCGCACCCACAGCAGACGTCCTGGGCGCTGGCATCTGCCAGTGGGGCGCTTGCCATACAGCTTTGGAGGCCAACATGTACAGGCCTGACTCCTACAAAAGACCTGTGCGCTAATACAGCCTTCCTGATCAATGACACACACGTACAGCAGATGAACAACAATGCCGGAAGCTTTATTCGGGTCTGTCAGGAAGCCAGCTAACCTGGGAACACTAAGGAACATATCAGTGGTCTCCACTGTGTTTGGAGGAGGAGCTGAGCAGATTCTGAATGCACACAGTGAGCCTCTTGTAAATAGTGAAGAATGTGGACGGCATATAAACAACTGGAGCTCCCTTGCAGCATCGCTCACCACAGATCTACAGTAATCGTGCCAGAGGTCACCCCTGCCTATTGAAGAGGAGGCAGTGTCAATTACTGCAGCAAAAAGGCAAAGCAACAGCTTTACCAAGGAATCTGCTTTACAGATTTGCTATTGTAAAATTAACTGCAATGTTGCTAAGAAAAATATTTCAAAGATCTTCTTGTTCCGTACACTGCTGTTCACTTAAAGTTGGATGGAGCCCATTATCCTGACCTATTTTTATTATAAGAGACAGAATCCTGGCCGGAAAGCAAGGCTGCTTTATCAATAGAAAAGTAGCGTTTCCACAGCAGACTTGTTTATCCCTCTGCCCTTTCCACCTCTACCTTACAACGTTCAAGACCATTTTCCCCCCAGAGGACAGTTACCCAGAATTATAACGTCGGGCCTGTGGATATGAAATCATCCCTCTCAGTCGTGATAATTAAGGCACAAACTATGCAGCCAGACTTTTGTTTATTACCAGTGGTTAATCTTTATATATGCTACTTACCTTTTGCCTCAGTTTCCTCTTCTGTAAAGGCAATGAATCGCAGAATTAACTCATAAGATTGCAGTAAAGATTAAATGAACTAAAAGAAGTGATGGGCAAGGGGCAAAACACTTGAAGCGTTAAGGACTCGCATTTATTATTTCTAAAACTAACGTGTACAGGAGTCAAAATTGCTCAACAACTCAACACATTTAAGAAAATTATGAACTTTCTGATAAAACGGCTAAAAAAATGTTGGAAGAATTCTCAGACCACTCTGTCCTAAGCCTTTAAAGAAACTGTCCCTTAAGATGTCACAGAACTATCTTGGAATTAAGAAACATAAAGCAGTGGCTTTCACAGCTTTGAAAAAAATAAAAAGTTCTTCTCAGTCACCCTTGTGGTGACAGGTAAGGATGTGAACGGCTCCTGTGGCCAGATCTCACTAAGCTATAAATTTGCTATTTCTTCAAGCAGGAAAAAGCAAAGCTATTTAACTGCCTTCTTCCTGGGATTATAGGGCAAGACCTTAACAGGGAGGAGCTGTGGGAGTGTTTTCACTATAGGGGACAGGGGGCAGCCAAAGCTTATCCTGAGATGCAAAGGACTGGCAGAGAGGGGACATTTAAACACAAAAGCAGGGCACGGTGAGTTTATCTCCCAAAGAAAAAAATTAACGACTTTTATAAGTAGTAAGCAGAGCGTCTATGAAAGAGAATGCAACAGATACTTTGGGCACCAAAGTTCCATCCTGGAGTTTCCTGCGGTAGCAAAGTTTCACACGTTAACCCTCAGTTTATCCGTGCACAATTCTCAGCATCAGGCTGCCGCTGAAGGACAGTAAAAAAGACTTTAGCAAGTAACCCTGTCTGCAGTTTTGGTGCAGCTTCTCCCTAGGGACAGCAGGCTGGGAGGCGGGGTGCGAAGGGGCGAAGGAACGGAGGGGGAAGACACCTCTCCTTTCCTGGAAGAAGGAAAAAGAGGGACCACCTTCCTTCAGTCAGATCACAGAGCCCAGCCCGCGCTGCGGCGGCGACGTCTGGAGGCAAGCGGGGGATGTCTGCAGCAGGGGCCCCGGGAGCAGGGCTGCAAGGGCCGGGGGTCGCTCTGGAGCTTGGCCTCGGTGACCCGGGCAGGGGTCGCGCGGAAGCCAAGCACAGGCTCCGGGGCTGCACCGCGCCCCTCCCGCCGCTGGAGCTCTGGATGCTCCGCACCCACCTGGCACGCAGCAGAGGACCCCACGCCCCCTTCGCGCGCAGTCGGGCTCCCTCGGAGCAGCCGCTGCAGCCATGCACTCACCTAGCCGCCGGGCAGCGCTCTGGCTCGGGCTCGGGTTCCGGCGGCGGCGGCGGCGGCGGCCGCGGCTCCTCCATGGCGGCTGCAGGGGTGACGGAGAGGGCGGGAGGGGGCACCGGTTCGGCGATGGCGTCTCTCATCCGTGCACAGAGCCCCGCATGGCCGCCGCGGGTCGTCAGCTGCAGCCTGGTGCGGGAGACCCGGAGCCGCCGCGGGGTGCGGGAGAGACTCGACTCCGCCTCCGCCTCTAGCCCGCCGCAGGAGCCGTGCGCGCCGCGGCCATCTTGGGAACGGCGGCCGGCCGAGCGCCAGGCTACGGCGGGCAGCGAGGGACACGCCTAGGCGGGCGACTGAGTCGGCCGGGGCGGGGCGAGCAGAGCGGGGGAGGGAGGAGCGCTCTGGCCCGCGGTGCGTCAGGTGTCACCAAGTGGCCACGGGTGGCCGCCGGAGGTCCTGAGGCCAAGGATGCAGGAGACACTAGGAGAGGCAGGGCTATCTGGGCGAGCAGGGATACTTCGTAAACTTGAGCCCAAGGTCTATGCGGCGCAGGATCCTGCCTTTAGGAATAAGGATGATGTCACCTAGACGCCCACAGCTCTGACATGGAAGCACGGGCCTTCTGCAGACTCAGATCATCAGAGTGACACACCAAGCGGGCAGCAGAGGACACAGTCCTCACCCAGGATCCCAAGGTTAAAGAACGCGTTTCCAAAAACTTGGACTGCACAGTCGCTACACTGAAGGTTTTTTAAAAACTTACCAAATGAGAAAAAAAAATTAAGGTAAGATTTTAGAGCTAAGCAAGCTCAGGATAAAGGACACCCCGTGAAGTTAGCTATGATACAGAAATGCCTCTGTAATTAAACAGTTGCTGCGTTCCCTTGTCATTGTTACAATAGACTACATTATGTATATGCTCTGCTACTGTTGAATTTCTGAGCTGACATTCCTTTTTTTATTCAACAACATGTCATCAACAAGTATTCAGCGTACATATTAAGACTTCGGAGACTCTGAGGATGCGGAGTGAGCAAAGTAAACGGCCCTTTCCTGCATGGAACTAGTAGCTAATAAAGGGAGAAAGAAAACAAAGCAAACACAAGCGTTCAAAGGAAACTAACTGATCCTATCGTAACAAAAACTACATAATTTTTAAATGACTCATTTCCATTGTGTGAAGAAAGCTCGGCAGAGTATTTCCCACTTCCCTGTAATTCTAATTATCTATTTCATTTCCCTCTGCACATCACCGAGCCTAAGCCCTCCTTAGAATGTATATTGAAGAAAGTTGGTAATGAAACCTCCCTCTGACGGTCTGCAATTGGGGGAATGGGCAAACTTGTGCCTCCCAATCGCAAAACACTTGACAAACATAACTCCTCCTGAGGAAGAGCCACAACTATGTCTTCTTCGTTTTCTGCTGGGTACTGTGTATTCTAGGAGAAGTCAAACAAATTTGCCTTCAACTCATCATACCATGCAGTGTGCATAGAAACCTAAATCACTTGGTGCCAAATTCTTGGTCTGTATGCAGGGACTTTTGCCAGCATGGAAAAAGACTCACTGTTTCTCCAGTCAACCCTCTCTGTAGCATCTCCTGGGCCTCCAAGATTACAGGAGAGAGCCCGCAGTATCCTCCCCTCAGTTTCCCAGAGGTGTTTCTTTATTCTAGAGTGTGTCCTCCTTTGGAGCAGGTACCATTTTCAGTCCTGTGTTCTTCCCAGCCACCAAGTGTCTGGAGCTCAGTGCTGATACATGTAGGAACCTAGTAGATAATGTTATAAAGGCGTTGAAGACAAACCACCTCAGAACAGGCCAAATCATCATCTTGACTAATTTCATTCTAAAATCACATCAGAAGGAGCCATTGGCCTGCCTTCCTGTGGCAGGACAAGATTATTTTGGGGGAGGCCCTACTTCACAGAGCAGTGCTACAAGACGTCCTTACTCTCTGGAGACTGGCAAGCGAGAATTCTGTAAACAAACTCCAAAGTAATCCTTACCTTACTATAGTCTCCGCATCCGCCACCATCTCTCTCTTTCTTAATAACATCCCTAGAATCCAATACTCTCTCACATATAGACTGTTTCCACCATTTCTTCACAAATTTAATGTTCTTTGTCTAGAATGTATAAAAATATCATGGTGTGGTCATTTTGAATTCTGCTCTTTTGTGAAGATCCTAGGAAATTAATAAAAATCACATAAATTGTTCCTGTGAATCAGCTCTTGCATTCGCGAGACTACTCCATCCACCTGAAAAGCCCACAAAAAAGATAAGCATCATTCATTGGGTAGGGTGTTATTGCTAAATTAATAACTCCTTTTATCATTGAGATTTTCATTTATAGATTAAAATTACTGTTTAGTACATGGCTGATTACATTGTCTTTAATCATGTTCTTAAAAATATTGACCTCAAAATCTATGGGAAATTGTCTCTCTATGTCCTCAAGATTGAATTCACATAGTGTCTGTTGCTTTTATTATTATTATTTCAAAAGTTAAAATTCAGGACTGGGGAGATGATGGCTCAGAGGTTACGAGTGCATACTGCTCTAGAGGGGTCCTGAGTCTGGTTCCCATCACCCATGTTGCACTGCTCACAAATACCTGGAACTCTAGCTTCAAATAATCCAATCTAGAGTCTGGCAGGCACCACCTGCACTCACCCACGCATATGCCCATGCACAGATGCACACGGTTTAAAAATAAACCTAAAGAGGAAACTAACAATTCTAGCACGGACCCAGTTTAGGCTAAAGTACATAACACACCTTTATTTGCCAGTAATTTCAAGCCCCGTTGTGATGCACACACAATCCAGTTGCATTCATGTGTAAACATCTGTGCTTTCCATATACAGTTAACAAACTATGGGCATGTCATCATGCTTATGAACTTCAAACTGTAGTGTCTGTATATATTACACACACACAGAGTATATTACAAACACACATACACGAACACACACACACACACACAGGAGGGGGTATTATCTTAGGAGCCTTTCTACAGTAGTGTACTGGCCAAACGTTTTCGAAATGATCCAAGAAGAAGTTTGTGTCAAAGTATATAATAATTGACTGTTCCAAAGGACCAAACTTCAAAGCTGTAGGTTTTAACATCATTGTTAGCGTGGTGATGCATTTCACTTAAAATAACTTTCTCCCTTCTTGGTAGTATTTGTGAGCTCTGCCAACCAGCTTCCTGTGTGACCTTTCAGAGACCTCAGCAGCCATAGGCATCTCTGTTCCCAGGGGCTGCCTACAGCTCTGCCCAGCTCTGCAGAGACAAGAATGGTACAGACTTCCTAACCTGCCCCTGGTTGGAGGAGACCAAGTCACATTCACTTCAATGCTCACAGGGAAAGGCAGATTCAGAGATAGAGAAAGACAGAGACAGAGAGCAATACAAGCCTCCTGCCAGGTGGTGGAGACAAGGGAAGCTGAGCCGTGCATATGCAGAGTGTTTTTCCCCCTCTTGACTGGTACAAGGACATTTATATCTCTACCTGCTACTAAAACACTCAAAGACGGTGAGTGTAAACTATGTTTACTTGACTGTTTAAATAGTCCTTTATAACACTAAGTTTCATTACTTCCCAATAGTGGAAAGTTAGGTGAAACCTTTAATTTGAGGTTTTTTGCCTCAGTTTGGTTTTTGTTGTTGTTGTTTTGATTTGGTTTCTCTTTGGTTGTTGTGGTGGTGGTTTTTTCATATGTTGTTGTTTATCTAAGAGGAGGTTTATATTTGTTATTTCTCCACTAGAACACATTTCAGACATTAGTCTCTGTACAAAGTATAAACCAAGTTTCTTCCCTCATCAAACATAGGATTAAAGGTTGCATACTTAAAAAACAAAAGGTTAGGGAGCTGGAGAAATGGCTCCGTGGTTAGTGACACTCACTAGTCTTACAGTAGAGTAGACCTGGGCTCCCCACAGGGCACTTTACAACCACCTCTCTCTCCAGTTCCGTGTAGCATGATTAATAAAAACCCAGAGACAGAAACAGGGGTTCAACCTGAAGGTCAGAAAAATATGACCCTGCCTCCAGGAATCTCAGAATGGGACTGTGAGAGCTGTCTCCTCCCATTTTATATTCCTATCTAGGGCTGGGATTAAAGGCATGCACCACCACCTCCCAGTTTCTATGACAAACTAGTGTGGCTACTGGGATTAAAGGTGTGTGCCACCACTGCCTGGTCTGTAAGGCTGATCAGTGCGGCTGTTTTACTCTCTGATCTTCAGGCAAGCTTACTTATTAAAATACAAATACCCCATGGTGCACAGCTCTCTTCTGGTGCTCTCCTACATGTATGTGGTGCTCATAAACTCATGTAGGTGTACACACATACACATAAAATTATTAAATAAATTAACAAATCTTGTTTTAAAAGTTAGAACAGTATGTCTTATTCAATGAAGTAAAGCTTAAAGAGAAAGGAAGTGGCATCTACCATACAGAGCAAGCGAGCAAGAGAGAACAGGGCAGGTGGGGAGTCAGGCCAGCCACAGTGTGGAGCACAGCACTTCATTTGCTTCTGAAAGAGAGCAAGCCCAAAGTTCTCCACTTTTGGGGTGACGTCTTCATTCATATCTCCCTCCGCCATGCCATCCTGCAGTGGGGAAAAACAGCTTTAAAAACTGAACACTCTAAGTAGCCCACTCCTGGGGAGCCCATCCCAGCAAACACTGAGAGACTGTGCCTGCTTCTCTCACTTAATTTCCCCCCTTTGATGCTTAGGTCAGAGGTTCGTAAGACTGAGAAACTACAGCTTGCTCTGCCTACATTGCCTTCACATCCCTCCCAATCCACAGGCACAGAGAGCCAAGATGACGAGACAGCAAGGAGGTTCATGCCTGTCCTTGTCAGGGCCTTCCACCCAGGGTTCCATGATTGAAGCCACTTGTCCTTCCAAATACCCCAAATACCATTTGAATGGTCCCCACTGGGAAGACTCTCTGAACCCCATCAAGCTTGAACTACTACCAACTGGGAATAATTCTGTCAGATTTTTTTCCTTAACATGGTTTACCTGGCACTGGAATAGTTCCAGTTAAACATAAGAATTTGAGATTATTAACTTGAGTCGGGACTTGCTATGTATCCCAGGATAGCTTTGAATTTGCAATCCCCTTGCCTTAGTCCCCTGAGTGCTGGGATTGCAAGCCTATTCCACCATGCATAGACTTCAAGACTTCTTAAATTTATCTTGATAATTAGAGGGCTATTTGGAGAATATTTGAGAAAGGACTGATTAGTGGTTAAATTTTCCCATTTAAACAAAGGGCATTATATGTATTCAAAAGGAAAACGCCTCTATGTTCTATGGACCACTGCCCTTGAAAATCTGACATGTACCTGAAGAGCCTGGTGAACTGCAGGTGACCAGTTTGGTAGGCGTGGGTGGGACCAGGGTCTGCATGTCTGATGCGCTCCTAGGTGACCTGGGTGCCATAGATGAAACAGGAGGACTCCTTACACTTTGCAAAGCAAGGGCATGGAACTCTCCTTGAATAGACTGCAGACCTCTGCTTTTAAAAGCTAGAAGGAAAGGTGACTATGTTAGCCAAAGATAACCAAGCTATCTAAGCTACCCCACAACCAGTAAAACCAGCACAGATGTGTTCATTACTTCTCCTTGTGACAAAAGGCCTCACAAACGCAGGAAGGGCAGGCTTGTTCTGGGTCAGTTTGGAAGGTTACAGTCCATCCTGGCAGGGGAGACAGTGGGCATGTGGCAGATGGGCATACTGCATCCCCAGTCAGAAAGAAGAAAGATGGGTACTGGTACTCAGATCACTTCCTCCTTTGTCCATTTTTCTCCAGTCTGGGTCCCGAGCCCTCGGGTGACGCTGCCCACACTCAGGGTGGCCCTCCCTTTCCAGTTCAACTGTTCTAGAAACACCCCTGTAGACATACCCAGGGCACTCCCACGCCCTGAAGACATGCCCATCTCCTCAAGTTGACACTGAAGATTAACTATCAGAGCTGTGGTTACCATGGTCTTGTGGGCTGTATGTGTCCCTCAAAGAGAGATGCTGAAGTCCATCTTAGTCTGTGCTCTCTGAAATAGGGGGATTTGTAAATAGTATGAAGCCACTGTTCGTGTTATGAAGGCCAGGAAGTCCAAGGGCAGGGTTGGTTCATAGACAGTAAAGGGTCTGGTATCTCAGTAGTAAAGGGACACTGAATGCTATCTCAAAACCAAGTGGGGATGGCTCTTAGGGACTTGGTTTTGAGATAGACTCTAGGGTAGGGAGGATGTCCTTGAACTTAGGATCCTCCTGCCTTCACTTCCCAAATGCTAGGATAACAGGCATCTGCCACCATGCCAGCTTTATATGGTGCTAGGGATGGAACCTAAGACTTCATGCATGCTAGGCAAAGCTCTCTACCAACTGAGCTACATCCAGCCCCCTCAGCCCCTTTATAAGGTCACTGGCATAATTTTTGAAGGCTCTGGCCTCAGAATTTACCACTTAGAGACTTTACCTCTTATGTCACACAGATTCTGGAGGGGACACAAACATTCAGGTCATTATAAAGCTATAACCCTAGTCCCTCTGAATGGGACCTCATTTGGAAACCTGGCCTCTGAAGATGTCACTAAAATAATGTCATAATGAAGTCGGGTGGACCTTTCTTTCAACCTAATCGGTACCATTTCTTGTTGTTTTGAAAGAGCCACAATGTGGTTTGTCTTAATGCTTCTAATTCTAATTCTCCATCATTAGTGTATTCCTCAGTACTGACTTTGGAAAGCAGCATTCTTCTCAGAAGAGACTGGAGGTGCGGAAAGACATAAGCATAGGAGGAAGACAATATATGACCACGAGACATAGGCAGAAGTGACACATTCCCCAGCTTCAGTGTCAAATGCTAGAAGCTAAGAAAGAGACCAAGGAGTGTCCCACAGAAACTTCTCAGACGGCTGACTCCTCGGGTGGCTTCGTTTTCAGTCTCACTTCCAGAACAGAGACGGGATACACTGCTGTCCTCCACAGCTCGCTCGGTCTGTGTCTTTTTCTCATAGAAGCTCTGGGGTTCTCGCTGAGGATAGAGAAAAGCGCCAGCTTCCCTGGGAAATAAGAGTGTAAGCAGCAGGGAGCTGTGGCTGATCCTCTAAGAAAAACATCCCTAGAAATGGGGAGGACATCAGGCCAGCAATGTCGCATGACACAGAATGCCTTCTTGTCTGGGAGGTTGTCTATGCAGATCACTCAACAACAGTGGAGGGGTAGTTTAAAATACATCCACATCTCACTCTGAAAATCTATTCACGTTAAGTTTGCACAGAAACTATTCAAAGAGGCTGGTGAGTGATTTAGCAAGTATCCAAAGGACCTCCTTCCAAGTCTTCAAGATCCCAGGCAAAGGTTTGAAGAAATGTGGATTCCTGCCTTTCCCCCTCCTCCTTCATCTGCAGTTAGCTGGTCTGAAACGCAGCAAACATCCATAGGTTGTGTAAGCATTCCTCAGGTAATCCGATGCCCAGCCAAGGTTGAGAATCCTTGTTAAAGATCTAAACCTTCAGAGATGGGATCAGCCTGGGAACCACTGTCCACGAGTGTTCCTTGATCATGTGCTTAGAGCCTGAAGTAAGCAATGCCATGTGGGTTGAGGTTGGACACCTGATGTCTAGATTGCTAAGTACCAGCCCTTGTGGGAAGTTCCTCCCAATAGGAACCCCTGCATTTTTTTTTTAAAGACAGGGTTTCTCTGTAGCTTTGGAGCCTATCCTGGAGCTAGCTCTTGCAGACCAGGCTGGTCTCAAAGAGATCTGCCTGCCTCTGCCTCCTGAGTGCTGGGATTAAAAGCGTGCACCACCACTGCCTGGCGGAACCCCTGCTTTTTAGGGGCAGAATTTCCATAGTTAGCTTTGATAATAACCGTGCTTCACACGGATGCTGCCCCATCCATCGGCCTTCTCTAAGGATCGTAGGCCTGCATTGCTAATTGTCCAATGTCTGAAAACAACTGTGTTTATTGTATCCAGCTACTGACCTGTTGATAGCAGGTAGTCAAGCTAGTTCACTGGGACCGTCTGGACAAAGCAGCGCGAATGGGGCGGCTTGACATTCGTTCTTTCACAATTCTGAAGGCAAGAGTACAAAATCAAGATATGAGAAACGTGGGTTGCTTCCCAGGGATTCTGAGGCAGAACCCGGGTCCCCTGAGCTCTGACTATAGTAGCTTCTTGGCATTCCAGCCTCCTAGCTCTAAGCTCTGCCTCTGCAGTCACACGGTCACCTTCCCTCTGTATCTGTCCCTGTGTCTTTTTTCCTCTTCATCAAAGGACACCAGTCAGACTGGATTAAGGGCCCACCCTCTTCCAGAATGACCTCATCTAAGCTAATTGCATCTGCAACAACCTTACTTCTAAATATGGTCACATTCTGAGATTCCAGGAAAGACGTGTGTTTTAGGGTGACACTATGTAACCCGGACAGTGGGTCACTATAATTCTGTTACTCCAAAATAGAATTTTCACTTGAGTTACACACCCCAGGCCAGAGGATTGGTTTTTATTTATTTTGGGGGATTTTTTTTTACAGTACTCTAAACCAGAGCAATTTAGCAGTTTGAGATGAATTAGGGTCACAGTTAAAAAATAGCCCAGTGTCCTATAAGTGCAGGTTCCAGGGCCCACACAAACCCTGAGAGGACATAGCCTCAGAAGCTACAGACTAGGAACCTGAGTTGTTGAGGGATCCTTGGACTGTCCCAGTGAACTCCCGCCTCGTCTGCGCCCTGAGAGGCGGGCACTACACTGCACAGCAGTCTCCTGGAGTTTGCAGTGAGGTGCTAAGTTTGGTGCTTATGGGAGACAGTAAGTCAGAGCTCTCCAGAGAAACAGAATCAAACACATATAAGAAGACATATAAAAAGAGATTTCTATATAAGAAGACATATAGAAAGATATTTCCTTGATGGAACTGGTTTATGTGATGGTACAAGCTTGATAAATTCAAAGTCTTCACAGTAGCCTGGCAGGCTAGAGCCCAGGGAAGACTTGGTGCCGGGGCTGCAGGTGGGAGGCTGGCTGTCCAAAGACTCCTCTGGTCCTCAGGGGCGGGGGTCTGTCTCATGTTCCATCTGAATTTCAACTACCAAGGTGACCTCACCAGCGCCCCCCCACACACACACACAATGGAAGACATCAATTTGCTTTACTCAAAACATACCAGTTCTAAGCCGGCAGTGGTGGCGCATGCCTTTAATCTCAGCTCAAGGCCAGTCTGGTCTACAAGGGCTAGTTCCAGGACAGAGGACAGGCTCCAAAGCTACAGAGAAACACTGTCTCGAAAAACCAAAAAACAAACAAAAAATCATACCAGTTCTAATGCCAATCTCATACAAAAATATTTCGGAAGCATCCTGAATAATGTTTGACCATGTATCTGATGCCATGACCCAGCCACACTGACATACCATATCACCCATCACATGAAATCTCACAAAATCCAGCACTGGAAAACACCCAATTTGAGGAGAGCAAGAGGCAGGAAAGATGAAATCCTTCCAATTTCATAAAGTTGGGAGTCTGACCCTAAACACCAGCCTTGGAGGTTTCCAGGGAGACATGGATCATCAGACCCCATCAGTAATCAGTAAATCTGGGTATGACTGAGGCTTCTAAGTAACAAATCAATTCCTTCTGTTATTTTTAGAAAATCTAAGTGTATACATAATAATTTCATAAGGGTATCAAGCACAGACATACTTAGTAAACATACACACAATACATTTCTATACAAAAGCAGATAATTATCAACAAACATCAGATAGAAGCCCACTATATATATATACTCAGAGATGTGTTTGTAGGTACACTAGAAGCATGCACATCCACGTACAAAGCGGAGCCTAGTGTCAAGTTAACTCTTTTTCTGTATCCTTGCTTGCAGTGTCTCCGTCTGCACCTGATGCGGGAAGGTGGGCATAACACATCACAGCAAGCAGTGGGATGCCACACCTGTCCCAAAGAAATAGAAAAGGAAAGACCACTTGGGGAGGCTGGCTCCAGGTGACATTTGGGCAGGACAAGAAGATGTCACCATGCTGAGAGGGTAAGTAGTGAACTTGGGGGCGGGCAGAAAGCAAAGATGTAGGGTTTGGGCATAGAAACCCAGTTTCTCTGGGTGACAGGGTGGAGATCTGGGTGAAGGTTGGACACTTAAGACTCCACAGAGCCTGTCTGCACTTCGACCCCCAACTTCCCTCAAGCTATACTCTGTTTAGAATCCTAACTGTAGACATTCAGTATAATGCAAACTGTCATAACAAGAGGGCAGATTTGGGTGATTCCAAAGTCACAAGGGTTCCCTAGAATGAGGATGGCCACCTAGGCTGATGCACAGAGGGTTCCAGCCCTTTGCACATCTAGAAGTCCCAAGATCTCAGGCGATTTTTTTTCTCTTTCTTAGCAATTTCATCCCATTCCATCATCCCAACAAGCTTATCCCTCATTCTCTCTGGAGGCTCAGGGTCACATGAGCCCCAGGGGTGTGTGGTATTATCAGTATTTCAGACCAAACTTCCCCAGGTCCCCTGTTACCTGCAAGTCCTGCAGGTCTATCAGAGTAAGTCATCAAGGTGTTTATGAGCTGGCAGGATGCCTGGACCATGGGAGTGCAGCTGTGTGAGAGAGCGAGAAGATTCTTGGGTTCTGGATTTGCTCCCTTTTCATCTTGGAAAACAAGAAACCATGGTGCTTTTAACATGGAGTACCAGTTGCTATTGCTGCGTGAAAACAGAAATGAAGCCGTCTGTGTGAAGAGAGACCCTGCTTTCTAATGCCTTTGTTTCCTTCCTTAGCTTGAGCCCAGAGGGAGCCCTGTCACCCATTCTTTGTTGTCCCAGGGCACATGTTCACAGGGATAAACCCCTCCCTGAGCACAGAGTCCGCTGCCTATTGCTATCAGGCCTCCAAATCAGTGACCTCAGCCCCTAATAGCCAATTCCTCTAAAACACATCATGCAAAGCAGCCCTCTCCCTTTTTGGAAGTGCTTTTTAGGTCCTTTAAAATAGGATCAAAGTTGTTGTTTAAAAAAAAAAAACATGCTGGGTGTGAAAAAGAACATGGGGTCAGGTTTGTGGCTCAGGGGTAGAGTAGTGTTTAGTGTATGTAAAGTCCTGGGTTGTTTCCCAGTATCCACAAAACAAACCTGTTGTCAATGTAAGAGCATAAGACAAGGAGCCATTAGGATTCTCTTCCTTCATCGTAAGTATAGCCACAGAGGTATTCAGGTGGTGGTAACAGTGACTTTAAAAATCCGTTTTCACTAATATTAGCAACTGCAATGAATACACCTTCCCTCTTTATTTCTGAATATTTCACAACCTCATTGTTGAAATGTTTGTTGTTCACTTTCTGTATGCATGACCGTGTGCTGGTCATGGAGGGAAAGGTCGCCAGGCAGGGTGCAATCTAGCTAGAGATAAGCAGGCACGCTTACATCTTCAGTGATCACCTCCGCCAGTGTCTTCTGCTTTCTGTGCCACCAAACTCTCCACCCATGGCAATCTAGTCCAGTCCCCTGCTCCACGACAGTTTCAGCGCTCCAGGAACCCACTTCCTTGTGCACAGCCTTCGCTGATGGATTAATGGTCCTGTCGGTATTACGTTCATCCCTTCAGCTGGGCTGAGTTTTTTCTGAGGCCATTGGGGGGTAGGTAGGCTACCTCATTCCTTTGCATTCTCTCATACAAGTAGCATACGGACAGGATTCAGCAGTCCACGGATAATGCCCAGGGCTTAGATCACGAGATCTGCACTTGCTTTGAACCATATACACAGTACCTGATTAGCCCTCCAGGAGTTCAGACAGAAGCAGGGCCTCTCTGGAAAGTCTGAACTTTCCAGAAGGAGGCCCGACACAAGCAACCCAGCTCTGATGTTATCACTATCCTTTCCATAATCCTATGTAAGTATTCTTTTAAAAATCAATGCCCATCTCAGACTGACCTAAGAGCCACATCCACATTTACTTAGCAAAATGAGTCACAATAAAGTAGGTAGGTGTGAGCAGCATCCTTTAACGACTGATGAAAATGGATCTGTACATTATCCTCAGTGTCTTCACTTAGGCAGCTGTTAGAAACCGTCACGTCAGGGTGGTGAGACCCTTCACTTCTCCCAGGCTGCGGGTTCTGAGCATCAGTGATTTTTACTGAGATGTCTGTGGTTTGTGGAAATGAACCAACCACTGCCTTTCAAGCTTCAGATTCTCACCAACAAAATCAGAGGACTGTCATTATGGAAAGTCTCCAGAATTTACGAACAGCATACTATATTTTCGGGCCTCCATTAACTACTGGAGAGGTCTTTTGGAAACCCAAGACAACCATGCTGAGTTAGAAGATTAGCCAGTGCAATTCAAATGCTTAACATTCCAAACTGTTATTCCTGCAGGTGTCCTCAGTGCCTGGGGAAGGACTTAGCTTGACCGGAACCATTTCCTTTATGGTCCTGGGCCTGTTTGTGCAGCCAAGAGCAAGTTTCTGGCCTGCTAGCTCATTTTCCCCAACTAAATCCTACAGAAAAAACAACTCCAGCTCCCTTGCCTCTTGCATGTAATTTTAGTTTAATATTTTGAGACAGGGTCTCATACTATAGCTTGCTATGCTATAGTATATTATATATAATATATGTAATGTATAATATAACATGTATTTATATTATATATTATATACTATATAACCCAAGATCACTTCAAACTCACATAAATCCTCCTGCCTCAGCCTCCTGAGTGCTAGGATAACAAGTGTATGCAACCATGCCTGGCTTTGTACATGCTTTGAGTGGAAGGAATGTATTGCATCCTAGAAACCTGGTACCTAAATGCCCTCTGCAGACCACTATTTCCAGGAACAGAGCCATGTTTAGCACACTGCTGTTCAGTCAGCAGCATCCCTAGGGACTCAGTTTTGCTTGGCTGGAGCAACCTCAGACTAATCCAGGCTTCTACAAGCACAGCCTAATGAATGGCTTGCAGAGATGGTGCCTTCCCAGTGCACCCCAGTGTGTGACACCTCAACTGAGATGCACGGCCTCCAGCCTGGGATTGAAGCCCACTTTTAGGGTGTTAAGACCATCCATTCTGCCTAGTCTTGATGGAGATGGAATCCCAGTGTGGACTGGTATCCTGTGCAGTAGCATGCATATATTTAAATCCCTACTAACTTTCTCCAGTTTTCTATTGGTTACTTTTATATCACTGTAACAGAAATACTTAGCAGAAATAGCTGATATAATTAATTTGGTTCAGGATCTCATATAGTACAATCTATCATATCAAAAAGCTATGGAAGAGTTTTTGACCAAAGTGGTGTGTGGTATGGACTCCTCATAGAGCAGTGGACCAAAAAATAGAGGGAGACCTGCTGGAACTGGGAAGGATCCCAATTCTCTAGACTACTCACAGAGCAGTGGACCAGGAAATAGAGGGAGACCGGCTGGAATTGGGAAGAGTCCTAATTCTCTAAGGCTAGCTCCCAGTAACCTACTTCGAGTAGTCAGACCCCACCTCCTAAAGATTCCAGCATCCTACCAAAACTGTGCCAGCAGCCAGGGAGCATGAGCCTGGGGCCGCAGTTCAGATTCAATCATCACACCACCCCTCAGTAGTTATCATCCTCTCTTCTGTTCTCTGCTCTTGAACGCTTGGCCCCTGTGGTAACTTGCATTCAGAACAAGACACATGGTATTTTTTTTTAACTCATGGCTAAGGATTAAATCTTCCCTAAATTCCATGGTTTCTTTCTCCTTATCTCAGCTGGGAGTAAGAGGATCAGTTTTCCTTACTCCATTTTGCACATTCATAGCTTATAAGAAAACCTTTTATTCTTTATAACCTTTAAAAAATACAACCAGGTCCAAGACAAGATGTAATGTGTGTCTACACAATTCTTAAATATTTCAAAACCATCTTTTAGCCGCAGCAAAAGCTATATCTTCGGTTATTTTCGTTTCAGCTTTCCTTGGCCCAGCATTTCCCAGGAAAGCCAGGTGAGAGGACGGTTGCACACGGCTCTCTCCAGCACTCATGCTGTGTCTGCCTCCAGCTGCAATTATCTTCTGCCTGCAGGTGACAATGTGCAGTCTTTTAAATGCTTGGGCACTGTCAAGACAGAAGAGAAGCACGGGACAGCTGAGCAAAAGGGGAGCGAAGGCACAAGACACATTCCCAGGTCAACACTTCTTCAGTCTTCCATCTTGTTGGCTGCAGGTACCACCAACAGTGTGGGGAGGGGAAGACAGATGTTTTTATATCTTAGCATCTGGTAGAGTTTCTGGTTCAATGTATGAATAATCATACAAGGCAGGATATATGTTAAAGAAATCAGTATTGTGCCTGGCATGCCAGACAGCATTCAGCAGTTGATGGTTATTACGATGACAATAGCAAGCACCCAAGAAGTGGCATCTATTGTTATTACTGCTTCTCTCTCACCCAGATACTTATCAAAAATTCACTGCATATTTTGGTGAAAATGTTGGTCATCCAATGCCATTTTTGTAAGTAACACATAGAATAATATATTTTTCTGTAACTTCTGATATTTACACCAACATTTTATTATACTTCAATACAGTTCTATTATTTATGCCAGCTTAATAATTTCTGCTATATTATTGTATAGTTATCATTATGTCATACATAATTTGATACAAAAACTAAATGATATAAATTCATTTAATGAGAAAAAAACTTCTTTCAGTGTTAGCTAATATACATATGATGTAACCTAAAATGTGGCTACATGGGCTTTGAAAATACAAACCTATATATAAGCATTTCACATGTGTTAGTGGTGTCCAAGGAGAACAGAAGAGGTGTTGGAACCCCTGGAATTACAGAGGGTTGAGAGCCACCACGTGGGTGCTGAGAACAGATCCCAAGTTCTCTAGAAGAGCAACCCATGCTTTTTTTTTCCCCAAGACAGGGTTTCTCTGTAGCTTTGGAGCCTGTCCTGGAACTAGCTCTTGTAGACCAGGCTGGCCTCGAACTCACAGAGATCTGCCTGCCTCTGCCTCTCGAGTGCTGGGATTAAAGGCGTGCACCACCACTGCCCAGCTCAACCCGTGCTCTTTAACTGCGGAGCCTTCTCTCCAGCCCCAATATGGACAATTAAAAACTGTTAGACCAGTAAAATGGCACAATGGGTGGAGGTGCTTGCCTCTCGGGCCTGGCAAGATGGGAGCTGGAGACAGGAGGATCAGCAGGAAGCGCATGGACCAGCTGGCTCTTATTATACAGCAGGGTAGAAGTATTATACAGCAAGGCGGAAGGGTAGAACCAGCTCCCAGCTGTCCTCTGAACTCCGCGTGTGAGCAGTGGTACACAACCATCCACATTCACCTCTCTCTCTCTCTCTCTCTCTCTCTCTCTCTCTCTCTCTCTCACACACACACACACACACACACACACAAACACACATACAAACATGCATATACACACTAAAGCAAATAAAATTTTAAATAGTAAAATAACAATTTTGTAGTGTTGGCTGTCCTGGAACTCACTGTAGACCAGGCTGTCCTTAAACTCACAGCGATCAGCCTGCCTCTGTCTCCAAAGCTCTGCACCCAGCATAAAATAATAATTTAAAATATTTTTCTAGAATTAAACCTTTCACCCTAGGAACCATACTAAGTAGGCAAAAATAGGTGAAATGAATTTTAACAATATCTTTTGGTTCATTAAGGTCACTAAAAATACCACAAGTTCAATGTGCAATCAATATGCAAAGATATTAATGACAATTGATTTTTAAATTGTCTTTAAAAACTAGAATATTTTACTTTTTTGTTTTAGAGCATTTTGGTTCTGGTCTGCCCCATTTCAAATTTGCACTAGCCACATGTGGCTACTAATTCCCATACTGGACATCACAGCTGTAGTTGACTAGTTATGACTGAAATTGATAATTAGGTAAAACTTTGTGGTTATTTTTATTGCCCTGGTTACTAGGAAACACACACCTGGATTTGGAGTTCAATTACAGAAATTTTCTCATCCTGAGTTTCTTTAAAATTTCTTGCTCTCCCTCCTAAGTGGATTTGAACTTCTTTGTTCCCTTTTAGAAAGATAATTCTAATAGTAGTTGACTTCTGTTGGCAATAGTGAGCTGTCCAATATTCACTTTGTGCCAGACACAGTGCAGTGTGATTTCTGTATATCTCACATAAAGACCAGAACTTAGCCTGCTAGAGCCCCAGTCAGATTCCACAGCCCTGGCTCCCAGCCACTCCTGCCTTCTAAGACTTCTGAAGACCCAGGGTACCGCTTTGTCCCAGGAGCTTCACATCTTCTCCATCTGGTCAGCCTCAGAGGACACCTGCAATGCAGCGTTATCACTCCCACTGCACAGGTCAGGGCTGGGCTTGGAGGTCATGTTGTTTAATCAAGTGTAGATAGTGACACCAGAGCTGGCATGTGGACTCAGCTGCTAAACCCAATCTCAACTCTGCTCACTGTGTTTCAATCAGCTTTAAAAGATGAAATCCCCTTTGGAGATTAAGCGTTACAATGTTACGAATTCACTCACTAGTCTCTAAACTCTCTTTGTGAGCTAGCCACTGCCTCCAAGGCTGAGAAGAGACGGGCGGAAAAGACAAAACTTCTGAGCTTTGGGAGCTCACAGCGGAAGAAATAGAAAAGCATAACTCATGTAACTTGTAAATTACTAGATTGTGTGCTGCAGGTGCGAAACAAATAACTTCAAATAAATGTATCTCGTAATATAAACTAGGAAAACTAGAGCAGAGCAATTAGAACTCTTGCGTGTTCAGGTAAACTGGCTGACGTTCGCTGCCGCTGGAATGGTTCACTCTCTAATGGGAGTGCAGGTCTCTAAAATGTCTGTATGTATTCCTATCCGCTGTGCTGATGGCAAAATGCCTTGAGAGAAGACAACCTCACTGTCTCAGTACAAACTGAGCCTCAGTTCCATTTACTAAATTGTCCCAGTTCATGAAAGAGAATTCAAAGGTGACCATTTTAATGTCTGCCAGGGTCTTAAAATGTATGCCCCTGTCAAATTGGACATGCTTGTGTTTCTAACAAATGCATGAGCAAAAGATGGTCTTGTTTTTCTCAGTGCTGTCGTCTCGGTTTTCTTCCCAACATCTGAGCGTGGCTGACTTTGATAGCAAATTAAAATGTTGCCTGCATGATCCTTACGTTTTTACTCATACAACATCTTTAACCCCAGACTGGTAACGCTATCTTCCGATGGCCACGGGAGAAACAAGAAGATAGAGAAACGATCAGCAAAGGCCCATCCATCTGAACTCGGCCGAGTGCTGCTTCTTGGTTTACCAGTTCTCCAGTCTCTATGCCACTATTAGATCCAGCTCTATAAATATCACAGTCTGAAGCCTAACCTTTGAATGGCATCTCATTTGCCCTGCAATTGTGTTCCTCATCCTTCCTCTAAAGCCAAAGATCTGAAAAGTGTACATTTCCAAGAGACTTGGACAGGAGAGTTGGTTTTCCTGGAGAAGCATGTGTTTTCTGTGTGCTTGGTGGTGATGTCTTTCTACCCATGCTCTTTTGGTTTCAGGGAGTGGAGGCATATTCCTACACCCCAGGAAAAGAGGGCTCCTTGTAGGGCCCAAATCAGATAGAAATGCAACCCGATCTTGAAGACAGGTCTCCAGCCTCTACCCTACAGTCGGTCAAACTGAATGCCCTTGACTCTAACTTGTGGCCACCCCAGTCTTTGCTAATCCCCATTCCCAACAGAGTCCATTCATTGGCTCCAACTGCGCTTTTAGCATCCTATATCCCCTGCCAGACTTTGGATCTGTTTCCCTTGAGGCAGATCACAGCTCTGATCAACAGGGGATAGCTTGAGGACTGGCAGAGGTGGGAGTGATGTACCATACATGTCTTCCTACCCAAAGGAGAGGCTGAGAGGGCGATTACTCTTAAATTGCTGATACTGAAGGCTTGCGTTGTACTACACAGGGACAGAAGTAAAACCCCATGGCATGAAAACCAACAAAGAAACATCTAGAAAGCAGATACCATGTCTGGAGCTGAAAAAGAAAATAAATTTAGCAAGAAAAAAATCCACAGGTATTAAATACATTGCACTAACCACCATGTCAGCATTTAATATGCACAGTTTTGTCTAAGTCTTCCAATTCCAAATTCCTGCAAGTGCCACTGCCCCGGTTTTATTTATAGCCACTAAGGTTTTAGGATATTTCCTGCAATCCTGTATGGCCCAAAGTCACAGAGCCAATGAATGGTGGAGTCAGGATCTGAACCCATTTGCACTTGACTCCACTCTATGCCCTTTCCCACTATAAACCATGAAAAATCAGAAGAATAAATATTGGCATCACTCCAATCTGTGTGCTCGGAAATGATAACATAGATTTAGTTCCCTGCACACCTCTGACTATAGCTGGACTTTGCCCAGAGTAACATGCATGAATAAAGACCAAGAGGTGACATTGGGACTGTTGTAAAATAATTAACGTAAGTCATTGTAACAATGTGCATACTTGCTCCTTGGAAAAGGACCAAGCTCTCAAAGTCACTCATCTTAGCTTGTCATAGAAATGGATTATTTTAGCAAAAGTACAAGTTAGCCCAGCAACCAACCGAACCAGCTTGGTACTGTAACTCTCATCCCTGATGTCTTTCACCCTGGGCTTAAGGAAATATGCACATGCTGACCCAATCACACTTTCTTTCAAAAGTACTCTCGGAAGTTTATATCATCATAATATTTAATGGATGACGTTAGTAAAACACCATACTGAGCACTGCAGGAAGGGACACTGAGACTTAACCTTTAAAGATCTCAGAAGATGTAGCCAAGCTGTGGTATTAGCTCAAAGTCCAGCAACACATGAAGGGATGAAGGGATGAAGAAAATGTGGCATAGATGCATCGTGGCATTTTCTTTTTCATGGAGAAGAATGTAGTATCATTTTTGTGGGAGGTGGGTATAAGAGACCATCACATCAAGAGAAATAAGTCATGCTTAGAAAGAGAAATACCACGTTTTCACTCACTTGTGAGTCTTAGGATGTGGGATGTGCTTCTGTCTATGTGTTGCTTTTATTGGTTAATGAATAAAGCTGTTCTGGCCAATGGCTTAGCAGAGTAAAGCCAGGCAGGAAATCTGAATAAAGATAAAGAGAGAGAGTAGGTGGAGTCAAGGAGACACCATGTAGCTGTTGAATGAGACAGGACACCAGAATCTTACTGGTAACCACAGCCTTGTGGCAATACACAGATTAATAGAAATGGGATAATTTAAGTTGTAAGAACTAGCTAGGAATAATTCCTGAGCCACTGGCCAAATAGTGTTATAATTAATATAGTTTCTGTGTGATTTTTCAGGTCTGGGCAGTCGGGAAAAGAACCTCAACAATCAAGGCCCCTGCCTCATCCTTCCATGGTTTACATCTCAAGATGTAGACAGAACTCAGCTCTGAGAGGGCTTCTGAGAAGCAAGAGCAGACATTACTTTTGGGCAGTGTGGTTCAAGACTGACTCTGGGCTGAAGAGGGTCTTGTTTTTTGATGTCATAAGGAGGACTTGTTATTTGTTGTGAAAACTGGTCTTAAAATTTGTACAGTCTTATGAATGTATGTTACATTTCATACAAAGAGTACCGGATGGGCAGGGAATCTCCACCCATGAAATCTCGACAACATGGCTGACTGCCTAGATAAGGCCTGAATGACAACGACAGCCAATGTGTCAACATGGATGAGGAAATCTCATAACCCCAGATGAGGAGCTGTAGGCAACTCATGACTCACGAGAATGGAAGACTTAGTCTTCCCCAGGGATGAGCCCCATAATGGATTATCCAATATCAAATGGACTGTGCGTATATGACCATAACACCCTGAACATGCCCAATCTCATTCGATGCCCAGCAGCCTGTTATATATGTGTATAGATATGTGTAACAATAACAAAAAGAGGGAGTAGGGAGAAGTTGGAGGGAATGCTGGAAATATAGCATTTACATATGAAATTCTCAAAAACATTCTTTTGAAAATGAGTGCTGTGGTTTTTTTTCCATGTAAAAGTAAGCCTGGGGGCTTCCAAATAGAGCAACGCCCACAAGGCTGTCCTATGAGGAATCTGCTGTCCATCAATAGTCACCATAGTTCACTGTCACACACAGTGCCTCCATCCCCAACACAGCAACACCCACTGAGTCTAATTCTGACACACATATGCACAACTGTGTGGCAGAAGATAGTCTTTGGGCTGGTGTCTTGCATTTTTGACTCAGGAAGCTCATGGAGACTCAGAACACAGGAAGGTCAGGTCCCAGCAAGTAGCCAAGGGCAAATGTCTTCCATCACAGCCATGGGGCTGCGATCTCATTCATCTGGTTCTTGTGAACTTATACCTAGTTCTAGGTGTGTAGAGTCACTTAGAAGATGCTGCCAGATGAGTATTTGTCTTTGAAAAGGTCTAGAGACAGTCACTGGGTCTGAGTCAGAGCACAGCAGCAACAGAGATCTGCTGGGTGCTGACAGGCATGCAGGGTGGTGGGGGAAGCCATATTGGACCATGAGAATGGTCTATCGCAACCACTTTCCATGCAAACTAAGCATCAGTTTGAAGTCACAGAACTGTTATAAAACTAGCGGAGAGAGCTCCCACCTACCCCACAGTCAGCCTTCCCTCTCCCGTCTTTGTTCACTCTGCCAGCATGGATGCCTCATTAGTAATGGAACCACATCCCTTGTCCAGATTCCTAACATTCTTTTTTTTTTTTTCTATTCCGGGATCCCATCCCAGATTTATGTTACCTCTAGTGACCATGTCTCCTTGGGAACTTCTTGCCTGTCTCGGTGTCTCAGACCTTCCCTGTTTCTGTTTTTTTTGTTTTGTTTTTTTATTTTTTGTTTTTTTTGGTAACAGTTTGAAGGAATAGTGATCAAGGATTCTGTAGAAAGTCAAACAGCACCTGAAGTTTGCTGAATGTTTTTCTCCTGTTTCGATTAGGATTGTAGGGAAAAGAACAAAAGCAAAAGTGTCCTCGTCCTCGCCCATAGAGGACAGCAAGCTTGCTGGCATGCACCTTGGCTATCTGCCCTCACACTTTGTCAAGCTGATCCACTGGAAAGTAACCCTCTTCTGCTGTGAGCTCTCTGGAAAGAAGGGGTGTGTGTGTGCACCATCTCATTGAGGTGGGCAATAGCTACCTAGGTTACTTGGTACTTTTCAGAACAAGAGCTTTGTATTAATTAAAAAAAAAAAAACTTCTACCTCATTGAGTTTTGTGTTCCAAGTAAATAGTCAATCTGATACTGTGTTCTGATCATTTTTAAAAGGCCATGTGTGTAGTTATTTCTTTATATAATAAGCCATGAACCTGGAAAAGTGCAGAATTGATCTTTTCCTGCAGTATTTTGTGGTGGTTGCTGCTGTCCTCCGTGACTGTTTGGTTTGGGGTTTTTGAGACAGGGGTCTCATATAGCCCAGGTTGCTTTGAGTTCTGCAGCAGAGGAAAAGGCAACCTCAAACTTCTGATTCTCTGTGAGTTCACCCACAAGTGACAGGAGTGCCCCACCGTGGCCTACTTCCTGTCGTGTCTTGAATCTGCACCCAAGTGCAGCTTAAGACTGCATACTAGATGCCAAGGGAGGGCACAGGCACTTAGCCATTGCCAAAGTGGGTTTTGATTATACCAATATTTCAGATATTTCAAACATTTGATAGCTGGCTTTTATAGAAGGCACTCAACTTATAAAATTTTAATTATGATGACATGAATCCAATCTTTACCAGAATTAATGCTAAAAGAGAAATGGATACACAGTTACCACCCCCTTAGCAGAAAGGATGTAATAAGCCATTCTTTCCAGACTTACAGGTTTGTATGTTGTGTTTCATTCCAGGCTCCCGTGGATTTGAGATCCAGGCTTATTTACTCACTGTTCCACAGAGTAGAAGCCACTGCCATTGCAAAACTCTATTGCCATATTCATGTGATGAGAATTTGCCTTAAAAGCTTGCTGACTTACCTATTCCTGAATAAATTCCATTTTTTTGTACTTGAATTAATACATGCTGCTTTTCTTGATGTATATTCAAACAGGTTAAACCACGCTATAATAGTGCATATGTGTCTACATTTTGGGCGGTGATCTTCATTGGTGAAAGTAGCTGTCTTAGACCTGCGGTACACAGCTCTGCAGACCTCAGCCTTAGGGCTGGGCAGACCTCCGGGGAATGTATTAGGGATTGAGGATAGGAAACAATTAGGAATGAGAAACAGAAAAGCAGAGCTACCTTGGGTGGAGGAGTTCAGTTGGTAGAATGCTTTCTCAGCATGCGTGAAGCCAAGCATGGTGGCTGAGCATGGTTTGGCACACCTATGACCCCAGCACCTGGGAGGTGGAAACAGGAGGGTCAGAAATTCAAGGTCTCTCCACTGAGTCTGAGGCTAGCCCGGGCTACATGGAACTCTCGCTCAAAACAACAACAGAACTACACTTGAAAGGTCAGAAAAGTCAGAGGTTACTGTTATAGAAAGCGAAGACAAGATAGAGAGAAACAGGCTGTAACTCAAGCTGCAGTCAGGATGAAGCCCTCAGTAGAGAACGTGTTGGGACATCCTCCGTTTGCTGTGGGCCTTCGCTATGCCCTAAGGGGTCCTGAACTTGACAGAGATGCCAAGTAAGACAGACACCTAGACTTCGGTTAAAAACTTAACCTTGGACTTCATTGATCCCAAGCCCCTGCCCGTGGAGTAAACTCTACTCCCAGCAACAGGCCTCCCTGCAGGAGCAGCAGACGCCAGGATTCTTGGGCATAAGTGGCATCCTAGACATGAGAGGAATCTTAGAGAAGACTGAAAAGGTTAATAAGTCCACTGGCCATTTTCCAGCCTTAGGTTGCAGAATCAACACAGCTGAATTTTCAGATAAGAGCGCCCATTCTTTTGCTGGGGACTAACCTTTGATATTTCAGCCTTTGCTGGAAATTAGTTAATTGCTAGGCCTACTCACATTACTAGGAATGTGAAAAAAAAATCACTTTGGAAACACTGTTTGAAAATAGCCCCGGGGCAGCATGTGGAACTGTATGTAGGGCTTTGAAGACGGGAGCTGAGGTGGACGTCTAATGAGCTGCAGTTCAGTCCGAGTCTCATTTGACTGGCATCAGGAGGCTTCATGGCACTGGGACGACTTTGAAAACAGAAGTGGTATTCAGTCGCGATAATGGAGCCTTGGGAGAGCTGGGTGGGTCCCCGCATGCTTGGAAATGCTCGGGTTAAAGGGCAGATCTGAGCTTCGGCTTGGCTGCTGAAGCTGTTTTCACTTTCCATTTCGTCAGCTTCCAGTGTTCAAACCTTGAAGGCAGAGCTTTTGGCTTCTTCCTCCTGCAATTTGCTGTCCGACTAGCTAGCAGCTACTCCGTTGCCAAACTGATTGGTACTTAACAGTTTTCTCCGGCTGAGACCCACAATTCTAACCTAAGGACAGCAACATGTTAAAACACACACACACACACAAAATGCACAATATGGTGAAGACAGGGGATTCAATATACACAGATCTTTTTAAAACATTTTATTTTACACATGCCACAGTGTCTGTGTGGAGCTCAGAGGTCCAGTTTCAGGAGTCAGTTTTCTGCTTCCACCATGTGGGTCCCAGGAATCGAACTCAGGTCATTCCAGCTTGGCAGGAAGCATCTTTACCCACTGAGCCATCTCATGAGCCCTCCCACACAGTTTTTAACACAGCACTTACCGCAGATCACAAAGTGCAAGTACGTCTAGGTAGCACTTGGAATAGATTTGCCCGAAAGCAAGGCATAGAAAATGGAGCAAGATAAGAGTCGACATTATTGCTCTATAACCATTCTCGAGAGCCAACAAGTCTAACTTTCTTGTTAGGTGAATCCAGGAAGTCTGGCCCAGTGGACACTCCTAGGGACCTGGTGGTCATCTGCCTCTCTGGGGGTGGGTAGTAAGAAAGCAAAGTTGTTTGGTTTAAGAAAGGCACTTGTGTTTCTGTTTTAAAAACTATTGGAGGAAGTAGCAAGTGAGACTTTATGAAGTCCTTTCTTTCCTCCCTCTTTCTGCATCAAAAAATCACAGTGGTGCCATTTTCCTAGTGTCTTAGGGTTTTTCTTGCTGTGAAGAGATACCATGACCACGACAACTCTTATAAAGTAAAACATTTCACTGGGGTGGGTTACAGTTTCAGAGACTCAGTCCGTTATCATCATGGAGCCGGGCGTGGGAGCACGCAGCCTGATGTGCTGGAGGCATAGCTGAGACTCCTACATCTTGTAGGCAACAGGAAGTTGAGTGACTGTCACACTGAGGGAAACATGAACAAAAGAGACCTCCCAGGCCACCCACACAGTGACACACGTGCTCCAACAAGGCCACGCCATCTCTCAAACAGCACCATCAATTGGGGACCAAATAGTCAAATATTTGGGAGCGTGTACGGTACATCTCATCCAAACCACTACACCCTCCTTGACTGTCCCACGGTCACAGTCACCCTTCCCATAGGCCCCTGCGCTGGCTCCTTGTCATGACCAACACTTATTGGAAAGCTGCAGGTCTCTGCCCTCAATTGCTTCCCTGTTTACCCTACTTTTGAGATGGTTTCCCTCGCTTTGGTGAGTTTAACAGTCTTTGCCCACTGATGTCTTCTGAGTACCTATCTCCTTCCAGCCTGGGCCCCAGCTCCTACCAGAAAGCTCCCCACATGTGAGATGGTACCTTTATGATGCCTAATAAATGTCACTGATTATGCTCCCAATGCCACACCACACCCTGAGAGTCCATAAACCCCTCTGCCTGCAGCCTCTTTTGTTTTAGTACCAACCGCCTTCTTCCAGTTACTCCAGCCCCAAACTTAGAGATTGTCAACATCTGGATCTCAGACGCTGGAGTCATCTTTGATCACAATCTGCCACCCCTACCCACAAGATGTATTTAAGGCTGAGTAGGCAAGAAGTTTGACCTGAGGGAACTAAGGAAAGCAGCAGCAGCATCGTGCTGGTTGTGGCTCCTCATGTCCCAATGCCCCCTCATGAGTTGCAGTCGGGTAATTGCTGCCGCATCAGAAATGAAGGCACCAGGTGCTTTCTGAGCCACAACTCATCCTTGCTATTGAAAGTCCTGCATCCTCAAAAGACCCCAGCCTCATTATAATAATTTGTTTTGTGCCCTATCCTCCCCCCCTTTTTTTGTAAGCTTTTCAAGAGAATCATGGGAAGAAATATTCTAAAGGGGATATTGGATCTGCTATGATTTAGAAGGGGAAAAGGGGGGTCATCTTATTTCATGAATTTCACTGCCTCTTAAATATCCATAAACATCTTGAAAACTCACAACATAGGACCCAGTAAGCTGCTACCCCGGTTGGTCTGCTCCGGTCCCTCCCTTTGGCACGTACTGTCTATCCACTTTGTTTTGCTGAGTAGCTGTCTGCTCAAGCTGGGTCTCCCCATTTACTGCTTTGCTTGGGAAGAAACCTTTACCTTGTAACACAGCTGTAGTGGGAGCTCTTCTCAGCCACCTCACTGCCCTAGCCTTGCCTGAGCCACCGGGATCATTCCACGACACCTCCTGCAGAGAGAGGCCACTGGCCCAACTCCCCAGTCCTCCCTCTGGGCTGTTCACACCTCGGCCTGATGAGTCTGATAAGGGCAGCTACCAACCGCCTTTTCTCTCCTCCAACTCCTCCTAGCCTGCTCCTCCTGCTTCGGTAAAATCAAAGGCCCTTGGCAGCCCAGAGAGCTGGGAGAGATGTGAGCCTCGATGCTCTCTAACCACCTGTCTGCACTCTCACCTACTTACTTCACGGCGGCCTCCGGGTCCTGCTTCAGGGCCTTTGCTATGCCCATTGCAACACTTTAGATGGCTGCAAAGACTTACTTCAGTCTCTTGCTGCATGTCACCGTGTCAGCAAGGCTTTACCTAAATTCCCTGTGTCACAGAATGACCTGCCGTGTCCGAGGCCCCTCACCCTGCTTCGGTTTTCTGCAGCCTGACCTGTGTTGTATTTACTGGTGTTGGCTTCTTGTCTGTGGTCCTGCTCCGATGGTGTATGTTCCATGAGGACATCGGCACTGCCTAGAACCAGGCCCACCATAAGCCTTCCAGGACTTGTCACGTGAATAACAAAGGCTCCCGGCAGCAAAAAGAATGCTCTCCTGGAGTCCAAGATACTTGGGGTCAAAGCAGACTCCCTGGAGCCTGGGACTGAGAATGTTTTCAGGTGTCTTACTTTTTATAGGACATCAGAGAGGTCATGACACAAGGACAAGATGTGAACCACCTAAAGCACCAATAAATGTGAAGTGAGCGCCCTGCTGGCTATACAGAAGGAAATGTCCCATGACTGAGTCCGGGTCTGTGGAGCCACTACTGCTGCAGCCTCAGAATAAGCCCAAGGAAGGGGAACCAAGGTCTTCTAACAGGACATGGGGCATAAGCACTGTGTGTCTGCTTATGTATTGTCTTAGATTTCTTAGGTCACTGGGACAGCCAGGACATAAGTTATTTGGTTTACGTTGGCATCACCAGAGTGAGCCACGGTCTCCATGACCTGCCTTTCTGTCCTGACAGCAGCATCTCTCAGACCCTTACTAGTTTTCCCTGCTCTGATCCACACTAATTGCCTGGAACACAAGTGCATTAGTAATGGAGTTACAACCACCATAGCTGCAGCTAGAGTCATAAGCCAACACTGTAAACAAGAGTTTCTCAAGCTTCTTTTAAGCCTAGAGACCACAACACATATTTTCTTCTATAGTCTGGTTGTCAAGAGTGAAACATCCCTAGGAAGTCACAATAGATGGAACCATGGGAAAAATATGTCCGATTGAAGCTCAGGCCTCCAAGAGAAAAGGGACTACTGTGTGCAGAATGTCCCAAGAGTGCAAAGAATTTGTCTTCAACATCCTTTGAGACAAAGGCACATCTGAGCTCACATTCTTTCCTCTGGGGTATAATGATGTTTTGTAAAGAGAGGAAACATTTAAGAGCTGAGTCAGTGCTGGGCTTCCTAGGGACGGACAAGCCTTGGTGGCAAAAGAGAATTGGCAGTGCCCACTGTGCTGCCGGGTGGGGGTAGACTCAGGGGACACCAAGTGTACCATGAATGCTGGAGCCTGCTTCTTATCTTTCCCTCTGTGGAACTGTTAGGACTGCAGGGCAAGGGCGATGGTGCACAGACCGTGCACAGCAAATACCGTGGATTCCCTTTGATGGAGTGGGTCTACCCACACCCAAGCAGTCACAAAGAAGCTTTGCAGCAGGGTTATGCAGGTTCTGGGCTTTTTGTTTTTTCTCGAAATAGTCAATAGACTGTTTATCTCTTTTTGGCTAGTCTTGTAGCATTCTCTTCTCATAAAACATTAGGGCTGAGCAAGACCTCAGGGTTACAGCCACCCAAAGCTCTAACTGTGCTCTCGGTGCAAGGATAAGACCCTTGCTCAAGGTCGTAAGCCTGGCAAGGACAGCGGTAAACTCAGACTCATTGACCCATAGAGCTCTAGCCTATTAAGTAACTTCAGCTGTTATTACACACACATACATGCATGCACACACATATACACACTCATGCATGCACACACACATGCATGCACTCATACACACACATATAACCAAATTGAAAATGTATGGCTGATTCTTACTTATGATCTGAAATCTGAGCTCATGCCTTTCATTTGTGTCTCTGCACGCCTATAGAGTGCCAGGGCGCCTGCTAGCCTAGAAGCTCATCATACAGAAGGTAAACACCATGCCTGGCTCTATGGCTGACCACCTGGTAGAGAAGATGGACAATTAAGCAATGCACTAAAGCCCCAGGTAGTATGACACGTGATGAGAGTGTGTGCATTTGGTGGCAGGTACAGAGAAAGCCCTCACTGTCACCATCCCTCAGAATAGACCCCAGTCCTTTCTCCTCATCTTCCCATCTCCGCGGTCTGCTGCAGTAGGGTGCTGGCATCCTGCTTCCTCACTCCCCGGCCTCTCATGCTTAACCATGATCTGCTGCTTCACAGCTCATGATCTCTATCTTTTGGCTCTTGATCTCTTCAGTGCTAGCTGTTCTGAAATGCTGCTCTGGCCACGGGGTCCCCTGTCCAAAATTATGAATGGCTCTCCATCAGTCAAGGCAAACATCCAAGCTTAATATCTTGGTTACTTTTCTATTGCTGTGTTAAGATACCGTGTTAGGTCTCAAACCTGGGAGAAAAGGCTAATTGAGGTGCCTATTGACATATCAAACCTGACACTGACCACCGGCTTCTCCCAGCAGTTCCTAACTGTTACAGGGTCCTCCTGATTGGCATACCTCACCCCTGGGGGCTAGGCTGGGCTTTTCTCCCCCCTCCCCCCACAGCTTCTCTGATTCCTATATAACCCAGCCATTTGACATGGCCCTTTTGCCTTTTTGCCCTTTAGCCTCTTGGTCTCCCAGTCCCTGGCTCTCCTTTGCCCCTCTCGTCACATGACTCAGGTCAGTCTGTCGGCCATGTCCACTCTGGACTCACTCTTCCAGATGTCTCTGCCTCTGCCTATATTCTTCCTTAGGTCTGTAATAACATCCTCAGCCCCCTAGGGGCAGTCTTCTATTTCTTTTTTCATTTAGCAACTCATAGAAGAAAGAGTTTATTTGGGCTTAACAGTTTCAGAGGGTGAGTCCATGGTCACCTTGGTGAAGAGCACAGCATCAGGCAGGCACACAGAGCATTTAGTTACACCTGTCCTTGTGTGGACTTTTGAAACCCCAGAGTCTACCCTCAGTAACAAAACTCCTCAAATAAGGACATATCAATTCCAATAAGGTCACAATCTCAAATCCTTCCAAAAAGTTCATCAGTTGGGAACTAAGCATGATAATATATGAGCTCGCCAGCCATAGTAAGTGGCGCACATCTTTAGTCCCAGTTACTGGGGAGGCAGAGGCAGGGAGATCTCTGGGTTTAAGTCCAGCTTAGTCTACAAAGTGAGTTTCAGGACAACCAGGGCTGCATAGAGAAACCCTGTCTTGACAAACATAAAACAAAACAAAACAAAAAAGGAAAGAAAATACATGAGCTTACTTGGTAATTTCCCCTCAACCCACCAGTGTTGGGGCAATAGCTGATCTACGAGCTATTGCATCCTGAGCTACAAGCATGAGGCAGAGAGGGGTGGGAACTGGACATGGCATGGGCTTTTGGCATCCTGAAGCCTGTCCCCAATGGCATACTCCACCAACAAGATCACACTTCCTCATCCTTTGTCGCGGCCGCCTCGACCAGCAAGGAAGACGCAACACTGAACTCTTCTGTCTGCAGTTTATTCAGGAACCTTGAACAATCTTCTGACTCTCTCTCACTCACTCTCACTCTCACACACTCCCCCGGGGGAAGCCCGCCTGCAGTTTAAGTAGCCTCTGGGTAGCCAACCTCGGCACGCCACGTGGGCACTACAGATAGGTCCAGGTACGTGGAAGCAAGCCAGATCTTTAGCCTTAGCCAAATATGGAGTTGTTTACCACAGAGAGCACTCGCCATCGGGAAGGGGGAGGGTGGAAGCGGGCGCCATCTTTAAGGCGCGGCTACACGCAACTCTCTACATATCCCCCTTTTTTATATATAGCAACAGGCGAGAGCAGAGGCCTAATCTCTGTAAAACCAGGGGCCTTGTACTGATCCTCATTCAGGCATCATCCACCCGACAAGTATCAGACCTGACCGATACCTTTGCACAGAGGTGGGAAATAAGGTATCAACCCACATGCAATTAGGCATACTCTCCTCGGGGCCCAAAGCTCGGTGGGTTCCGAGTGCAGTGCTCAAGCCTAGCATCCTGTGCCTAGAAAGCTAGTATTTCATGGTAGCCAGCCATGCGCAGGGGGACTGTAAAGGCTTGAATGATCATGGCTGCATTGCGACGCTGGGAGACCTTCATGCGGTAGATGCACCACAGGCAGACCAAGGAGACCATTACCAGTAGGCCTGTTAAGGCTC
>PVIU01009029.1:0-78986 GCA_004026605.1 Ondatra zibethicus | reverse complement strand
TCCATGGTCTCTTAGTTTCTGCAGCACATCTATCCAAGACCTTCTAGCTTTCATGGTTTCCATAGAGAAGTCAGGTGTAATTCTGATAGGTTTACCCTTATATGTTACTTGACCTTTTTCCTTTGTGGCTCTTAATATTCTTTCTTTATTCTGTATGTTTTGTGTTTTGATTATTATATGGCAAGGGGATGATTTTTTTATATCCAGCCTATTTGGTGTTCTGTATGCTTCTTGAACCTTCATAGGAATATCCTTCTTTAGGTTCGGGATTTTGTTGAATATATTTTCTGGGCCTTTGGAGTGAAATTCTTCTCCTTCTTCTATCCCAATTATTCTTAGATTTGGTCTTTTCATGGTGTCCCAGATTTCTTGAATGTTTTGTGCTAAGAATTTGTTGGATTTAGTGTTTTCTTTGACCAAAGAGTATTTCCTTATTAGAATATTCAGTGCCTGAGATTCTTTCTTCTATTTCTTATATTCTGTTGGTTATACTTGTCTCTGTAGTTCTTGTTCATTTACCCAGATTTTGCAATTCCAGAGTTCCCTTGGTTTGTATTTTCTTTATTGCCTCTATTTCAATCTTCAAGCCTTGAAATGTTTCCTTCACCTGTTTGTTTGCTTTTTCTTGTTTTCCTTGGGTGTCTTTGAGGGATTTATTCATTTCTTCCAGCTTTTTGTCAGTCTTCCCCTCCTTTTTTTAAGGGAGTTTTTTACTTCCTCTTTAAAGGGCTCTATCATTTTTATTAAGTAATGTTTAAAGTCGTTTTCTTCTATATCTTCTGGATTAGGGTAATAAAGTTTTCCTGTTGTTTGTCCACTGGGTTCTGGTGGTACCAGGTTGCTTTTTAGGATGATGGAGGAGTTCTTACATTGGCACTTTCCCATCTCTTCCTTCAACTCTTATGTCTCTTATGTCCACCAAGTATTGGTCTCCATGGAGCTTGCAGTGAACAACGCATTGGAGGTGGGGAAGATGGCTGTCTAGCAGACCACCTCCCTGCTGGCTGCTAGGACTGGGGAAGGCACCTGGGAAGGGAAGTGTCTGGCCTTTCTCCCATGTGGGGGCTTTAGGGAATTGGGGGTCCGGAGTCCCAGGGCCACTGTTGTGTCACCTCTTATGTCCAGCAAGTATTGGTCTCCACAGAGCTTGCAGGGAATGGTGCGTTGGGGGCAGGTTAAATCTAGATGTTTTTAGTTGATTTTTGTTGTTGTTTTTGTTTTTTGAGACAGGACTTCTCTGTGCTTTGGGGGCCTGTTCCTGGAACTAACTCTTGTAAAGCAGAATGGCATTGAATTCACAGAGATCCTTGCACCTCTGTCTCTTGAGTGCTGGGATTAAAGTCATGTGCCACCACTGCCTGGCTTGAGTTGATTTTTTATCACTTCTATTGAACTCTGCTTTATGATGAATAAGAATATGTTCTGCTCCTTAAACTTTTGATCTCTGCATTGCTGACACAATGCTTACCAATGGGCAGAAAGTGTATGCAGAAGGAATGAATGTAATAACAATAACCTACATTATTGGATTTTATGTTTTATAAGTTCAATTATATAATTAGATGGCAACTATTTGAATTGAAATCACTTAACCCCTGCCTTTTTCTCCCTAAGCATTGCACGCTATTCTTACAGTCATTGTTCATTGTAGTGCAGACTAGTTCAGCATCAAACATGTTCACCTTGCTAAAATGCATTGCCAAAGGAGAAAGGAAAAAAATCACACAATAACTCTCAATACCCTTTCTATAAAGAAAACTTTGAAATGATTGATCAATCAATCAGATTGAAACTGTCAACCTCAGGACTGAGGAGAGCTCAGTGGTTAAGTAGCTGCTCTTGTAGAGGATCAGGGTCCAGAACCCAGAACTGGCATGGCGACTCACAAACTTGTGAAACTCCAGTTCCAAGGAATCCTGGAATGTGTTTCTGGCCTCTATGATTACCATATGCATTTTGTGCATTCACACTCATGTACATAAAAGATACAAATGAAAACAAAAACCTTTCAACACTCCCACTAGTGAAAAACCCAAACAAGCCATATTTTCCCAGAGTGACAGAGTATGGCCCAGACCAGTGGCATGAAGTGGTGGACAAAGTTCAATTTTTCCCACAGTTCTATCTTCTCCAGCTGCAAAGAACACTACCAATCTCCCCTGAAGAGAGATATTGCCAGTTGGTATCCTCCTCAGCCTGTGTTCATCCAAGCCAAGCCACATTTATCACTCATTGATCATTTTTTTGTTATAAACTTCTATCAAGGGGGTATCTCAGAAACATGGTGAAGTAGTTCACAGGAACAGGTAACAAGGGAAGAAATTAGGCACTGCCAGTATGTGCTGTTATTACCTACTAGTTCGAAAAGTAAAAAGCAGCCATGCCTTCTGTGTACTTCATTATCTTTACACAAAGTAAAACATATCCCTGAGTACAACATATGAACACATGCCTTGATCCATTAGACTATGATTGTCTGGTAGCTTGTGAGGACTGGAATTACAGACAAGGACAATAGAAATGGGATGACTCCATTTTGGTTTAGACTCTGTCTTTTTATCTGTTGCTACAGAATTTTCAGCTGAGTAAAACAAAATCTAAGAGCCTACCATGTCCCAGCTGTTGAGTTCCTGTCAGTTGGCCTTAAATACTTCCCCTAGAATATCAATATTTCATTGGAAGTTCCTACAGTGTGGAGTGAGTCATGGGTGAGGGAAACAGAAGCCACTCTGCACCTGCAATCATGAAAGCGCTCTCCTTTCAATAAAAGCATATGTGTATCAACATTTACACACCGTCAACTCTGATCAGATTTCAATCAAGACATTAAAATGTCCAGAGCACACTGTGGATTCAAGAAAGAAGAAAGACTTCAGATCAAACATGTTCACATTGCTAACATTTATTGCCAGTGGAGAAAATATCACATGACAGCCCTTGGTAGTCCATCACCAAAGGGCACATAGTGTTCTGATCATAACTCTGTACGGGTTTTTAAAAAATAGTCCACGGCACCTATAAAGGGATATTCTGTATTTAAAACACAGGGCACGCTGAGTGTCCTTGGAATTCAACTCTAGACATTGCTGTTTAAAGACTATGATAACAGGGAGTGTATGGTGAAGCCCTCAAAGGCCATCAGTATCATGAGTTACTGTTCCTTCACACAAGCAGATGGAGGAGCTGTCCTGCCGTCTTGGCTGAGTATAGGCCAAGAAAGAATTTCTGTACTGATTTTATGTGGTTGCTTCTGAGATTCAAGTATTATCGATCCATGTCTTTTTGGTTCATTTGACCATGATAAACCAAAATGTGTGTGTAAAGTTGCTGAGGCAGTCAATAGACTCATTCCCATCTGGTCTCTTTCTGGGAAAGTTTTCTGTCTCATCACCCTTTTCTAAAACAAACTGAAATAAGAGTTTTAGCTGAGTGGGTTTTGTTGTAGTTCGTTTTTCTCTTTACTTGATTCTGTTTTTCTGACATCTACCATCTCCATTACTTTATAAATATGTGCTATATCATTGACTATTTCTTATGTGCCAACTAAATAGAAGTCAATAGGCATGTTTACACACAGAGACAATACATATTTCATTTATTACCACATTATAATATTAATATTTCTTCTTAATAATGATAAATTTTCTAAAAGTGTGGAAAAATGAGCCTTAATCATTAAATATATGAGCAAGACATGCCTCTCTTGTTATGGACATTGAAATTTAATGAAAATTAGTGAGATATAATACTCACTGCAAGGTATAGTACACAGATATTGACTATTCCTAATTTAGCATTAGAGTATCTGTTTTGAACATTGTTTCTCAGCTTAATGTCTACATGATCTCAGACAGTATCTTTTTTGTTTCTCTGTGTCTTTGTTTTGATATAAAGACAAGAGGGAGATAAATATAATTACTGGGAGTTTGATATGAAGCATTGCAAGATGCAATGTATATGCATTATATTTTTATAATTATAAAAAATTGAAGGTATTTTGTAGGTTCTTTGATAAGGATGTAGGTACTATGAGGTCTCAGGAAATAAAAGACATTTGCATTAATACTGCCTCACAACAGAGAATCAGTTAAGACAGGAACCACTTTAATGCTACACTGTAGCCTGTTCAGATTTAAATATCCCCAAAATGCCCAAATAAAAACAATACTGAGTAATCAGTACAGACCAGATGACAAAACTTGACTAGAGACAATGCTTCTAGGCTATTAGCATCTGCAGTATGAATTTGCAAGAAGATGTCAATCTGGATGTAAGGCTTTGACCTTTATTAGAGATTCCAAAATCTCTATTAAACTAGTATATTGTTATTATCACATTAGATGCTAGGAAAACAAGTTTCAATTAAAAATGAAAAGTAAAGATGGGACAGTGGTTGGCCACTCTTGGCAGCACTGGGAATCACAATAATCCCTAAAATGTAGGTTAAAAACTATTTATTCTATGAGGCACACATAAGTAATGGGGAAAGTGAAATTAAATAACACATCACGTAGTATACATGAACATTCCAGTTCATTATTATTCTCTCAAAAACACTAAATAACTTTCATGTTCAAAAGGAAATAATCATCAAACAGAAAACGGAGCAGGCTTTAAGGAAATCAGTCATCATAATGATGCTGTTTACAACCTATATTTATTGACATCCTATTATAGTTAGCAATTTTATCCTGATTTTCTTTAAATGAACCTAAAACTATCAATAAGTGACACACAAGACGTGAAACTTTCAAGAGGCAATGCGCAAAATACTGAAGTTACAGAAATGTAGGGATGGAGGTCATGTTGCTTGCTTTCCAGTCAAAATATGCCATCCATATAATTGTCTGCCATTCACAAACCTCACGACTTTAGGAAATACATATCACATACCTAATTCTAGCTTATTTCATTCATGGGAAAATTAATTGATAAGGGCAACCTACATAATACAATACAGATTTTGGTTATTAATGACAAACTCTGCTTATTCTGAATATGGAAAGCTTTCATCTTCACATTCTGAATCATTCATACTTTTTCCAATCAGCACCTGAGACAAAGGAAACTCAGTGTTCTATTAAACGTGAAGATCTCAATATTTTGATTCAGAGTCAATGTACAGATATACTTGAATACCTATTAGTTTAAAGAAAAATGTAGGCATTAGCAGTTGATTTTGGTTGTAAAATTGGTTACTTAACATATAAACACATTCTAATTTGCAGGATGTTTATCACAATTTAGTGGCTTGTCGACAATCACCTCATTTTTGCAAATTTATTACTCTGTTTTACACTAGCTGTATAATATTAGCCATAAATCCACAAGTATTATTATGCCTTTTTCAATTGATTAAACTGAAATCATGGATACAAATTAAATGTGGATGATTACATTTCATTGCTGACCTATGCCACATAATTTATGGGGAATACATTTAAAATGTGAAGAAGTACTTCGAATATTTGGGAAGATTAAACCACACTATGTCCCAGGATATTATCTCTTGTTTACACTTTTGTTTTTCTCTGAAATATCACAAAAATAGATGAAGCACTTTAGAAGCTAACCGATCCATTTAGAAGGGAATCTGTTTTATTAATGGTGCCTGACACATGGTATTCAATATTGGAAAAGGCTTTGCATTTCTTTCTGTTTTTGTAGAAAAGTACCAATCTAAGACTTAGTGATCTAAAACAGCCCATGATTTGCACACATCATGTAAGTCAGAGGTTGACAATCAGTCTTGCTTTGACAAAATCAATGTGCCAGAATTGTGAATTCTTAATAGAGGTTGTAAGAGGTATCTGTTTTCTACTTTTCTTAGCTTCTAGAGGATGTGTCATTTTCTATACAAGTACATAATTTGTGAATATATATGTACATATATAATGCTATTTCTTCTCTATATAAATCATACACATATATATATATACATATTTATGCATATATGGGTAATTGATAAGTTATTTGGTTTGTTAGTTTGAGAAAGAGTCTCACTTTACACACCAAGCTGGACTCCAACCTAAAACAATCCTCTAAAACCAGCTTCCAAAGTACTGAGGTTAAAGCAATGAGCCACCATGTGTCTTTTAGACAATCTATACTCCTGGGCCTACTTCAATATGCAAATCATCAACTTGTATGTTCAAATTTTAGCTTCTGCTTCCATTGCTGTATGTTTTTCATTTTGTCTATGTGTCTTTCTTCTTAAAAGAACTTTTCAAAAACATTTTGTACACCCTGAACATATTACAAGGTATTCTTACTTCAAGATACTTTACAACATGAATAATATCCTAAGGACAAGATGCCACCTATCAGAGGCTTCAACTTGTGTGGATCCAAATTAATTAAAAAGAATAAAACATAAGCCAAAGGTGTTTTCTTGTTCCTCAAAAGCAGCTTTCTGAGAAGATGTTTCCTCAGGGTCAGTATACAGAAGCCAAGACAGCTATGGTTTATAAGGCCCAGGCTTTATCTCAAAATGGCATCCAGATTTGAAAATCTTGTACATATTGTTAACTTTATACTGGTTTGAAAGACAAGAATGATATAAAACTTGGAACATCATTGAGAGCAACATATGGCAAGTTCTGAATACTTGCAGAGACGCCTTGAGAGGCCACAGAGATAAAGACTCAGTTACAATGGAAATCTGAGAATATTGGAGATTTGAGGTCCATGTTCTCTCCACAAAGGTAAACTGATGTGCAATAGAGCTAGCCTAATTCTAACAGAGTTGTGGTGTGTGCAGTATGTAGCTGACCTAAAGAGGTACAGCTACCCAAAGAATTTGGAGCCCAAATCATAATACCAAATGATGGATATTGGTGCATAAAGATTTGAGATTTCTCTTACAGTAATTTCATTTTGCTTTGATGCAATAATTCATGTTCTAAGGCCCTGATATTTCATTCTGGGATATGATTGTTTACTCTGTACTATTTATTGTATCCTAGAAGTATAAAACTTGTTTTTAATTTTATGGTAGCCCACAGTTAAGAACCCTGACTCTTAGAGCATTGGACTTTCACAGACAATGAGTTCTTTATAATTAGACTGTGTTTTACATTATTAGAGAAATAAAAGTGAGCCTTTAAGAAAATGAATTTTAAGGTACTTTACATGATAATGTGAGTTAAATATTTTTTCTTGATAGATAAGATTTTCAGATTGTTTGGTTATTAGATGTGCAAACTATTTAATGAGGAGCCATTTCTTCCTGCCTACCATATGTCTAAAAGAAAAGAAAGAGATTCCTGTGTGTGTGTAGCAAAACAGAAGTTGATGGACATGACAGTGCCTCTGCACTCATTGAATGAAATCATAACTGATGCCATTAAAGCTGCAAATTGGGTAGTAGTTCCTAGAATCTGGGAAGAGTAGCAGCAAGAAGAATGGGAGAAGAATTATCATTGGATTCAAATATAGATTCATAGTTGCTATATCTGCAGACCCAAGACCTGTACAAGATTTGTCTGTTCCAAATCCCAGCATGGATACAGAGGGTTTAGCTTATAGTACTCCACCATTAGCTATAGAACTATTGACAACTGATGATTTCTGGTGAAGGCGGAGTCATTTTTCTTCAGGGATACAGTGCCTTAGAGGCCATCCACATGGCAGTAGATGGCTCTACACCTATGCAGGTACAACACCAAGTGGAATTGGTGGACATCAAAAGAATACATGGCGTTAAAAAGAAAAAGTGGTTAGGGGATAGAGAAAGAATTGGAGGGGAGAAAAGAGGAGGTAGCTTTGATCAAAACACATTACTCATGTATGAAATTCTCAAATATAGAAAAGAAAAATTGTGCAGACAAAAGTCAAAGGCTTAAAAGAATATAGATAATATATGTCATTAAATTAATTAAATGTGGTAGAAGTTTAGTGGCTTTAGTGGAGCACTATTGTATCTAAATCAGGATATCTACATAACTATATTAATGAAATATTTTGTTTATAAAATGTTTTTAAAAACAATTTTAATGCAGCATTGTTGGAGGTAGATATTATGTGTTAATAGATATAAGCAATGTATAAAAAGGCAAAACCCCATAAGTTCACACTCCTGTGTGAAATATCAAACAATTAGCCTCATAAAATGTGGGGGTTGAGCTGGTTGTGGTGGTGCATTCCAGTAGGATTTGCAGAAGGAGGCAGAGGCAGGAAGATCATGAGCTCAAGGCCAGTCTGGGCCATTAAAAGAAAGGTTCAGGGTTGAGTAGTAGTTTTTAGAATCTAGGGAGAATGGTAGCAAGAAGGATGGGGAAGACTAATTAATGGATTATCTATTATATAGTTAGGAATAATAATTCCTGTGACATTACAAAATGTGATTACAGACAATAACTAAGCTTATTCAATTCAAAAACATTGAAGTAAAGATTTTGAAATATAAATATAAAAAACAACAGTGTGCTATATATTAGTAAGTTCAGTATCCAGAAGCCTGGAATACAAACAAGTAGACATGTGAATGTGACTGGGCATTCCTACACACTTATATACATACTTAAATTTTGAGGAGATTGGGAAGTTTCACCTAAATTAAATGTTATATGTCATGTATATGTTACAAAATAATATAGTGCAGTGTTTAAGTACAACTATGCATACATTTTGTTTTATGTTAAGAAAACTTAGAATTACAAATAGCAATAAATGTATTCTTTACTTGGACTAAAACAAGACCTGCATGTTAAGGGTAAGACATTACTCAATTCTTGTTTATAATGATAATTTATTTTGTAACACTCTCATTTTATTACAAGAGTAAAAATCATATTGTCTATGAAATAGCAAAGATCTTTTATATATTTCAAATTATAGCATATTTTTCTACACAATGTTATTGATTCTGTGTAGTCTCTTGTGATTTATCTCTTTTGAAAGCATAGTATCTGAAATCTATAGGAATTAATAGACCATTCAAAGTAGGTACTCAAATACTAAGATCTTTATAGATACAGACCTCTACACTTTAACTTTCTTACTACCCCCATACACTCTGATATATTAGGAACATAAAATATCACATTATTTAGATTGTGTTATTTACTAATCTAAACAGCTAGGTAGCAATGACAATATGAAAGAAACAAAGCAAGAATAATGAAGAGATATAGTCAAAGACAGGGGCACATAGAGGAACAGATGTAGAGACCCACATTGAAACAGTAAGCCGAGCTCCAGAAATCCTGCTGAAAAGGGGGAGGAAGGATTGGAGAATCCAGAGGGATCAAAGACACCACAACAAAGCTCACAGAATCAACCAAGCTAGGTTCATAGGAGCTCAAAAAGACTGAACCAATCTCCAGGGAGCCTACATGGAACTGACCTAGGCCCTCTGTATATATGTGACAGTTGTGTAGCTTGTTCTACTTGTGGGACCCCTAACAGTGGGGACAGGGACTATCTCTGACCTTTACTGACTTTTGCGGCCCCATTCCTCATATTGGGTTCCCTTGCCTAGCCTTAATACAAGGGGAGGTGCATAGTCTCACTACAAATTGGTAAGACATGTTATATCAATATCCATGGAGGCCTCCTCTTTACTGAATAGAAGTGGAGGAGGAACGTATAAGGGGAGCAGAGGGGAAGTGTGGGAGAGGGACTGAGAGGAGAAGAAGGAGGGGAAACCATGGTCGGCATGTAAAATAAATAATGGAAAAACAAAAAGAAGACAAGGTAGGGTAATCATAATTGGAGCGGTCTCTTTAGGAGAGCAGTCTCAGGCCATAAACATCCAGGAAGGGATTGCTGTGGTGCACAATTTCTACACCCAGCATCAGCATCCACAAATTTCTACACCCAGCATCAGCATCCACAAATGGAGCAGAACAAGGCATCCTCAACATCTACCGACATCATACATGCATCCTCAACATCTACACCCAGCATCAGCATCCACAAATGGAGCAGAACAAGGCATCCTCAACATCTACCGACATCATACGTGCATCCTCAACATCTGCACCCAGCATCAGCATCCACAAATGGAGCAGAACAAGGCTTTGCCATCCCTCTTAGCCTTCCCTAGGGCAGCACTTTGCCATTTTCCCATAAGTCCATGGGCATACCCATATCAGCAGCACACTCTCACTCAGAAACTCACTAAGGGCTTTCCTTGATGCTCCACCACACACACACAACATCTTTACCTTATCAAAAGAAAAAGAAAAAAAAACAAATATAACGGTAGACATACTTGGTTTCTTGTGACTTCTGAGTAAAGGCATCCCTTGTAGCAGGAAAAAAGTTTGCAGAACTCTTAGCTGCTACAAAGTCAGGCTACATGTGTGGAAAGGGACAGAGAAGGTAGACAGACTGCTCAAACTCTTTTCCATGTTTTCTAAACATAGTTAGACATCTGGGCAGACTTCAGCTGTGACTGGTAGAGACAAAGACATTTGATAAATGGTACATTCTTAAAATTGGGCTTATTTCCATGTTGCAGTTTCTTACTAAATACTGAAGTTATAACTTTGACTCCAAAACTATATTTCTTTGCTGATCTGGTTAAATTCTTGTTAGAGGTTTCCTAAAAATGTTGGTTGCAAATGAACTCTTTCTACTTCCAGAAATACAAATCAATTTAAAAAGCATAATGTGCTTCTATCTTTATGGCAATATTTCAATCAATTGGTGTTAACAAACATGTACATATTAATTTGCAAATTTCTATGGCCTTATGACAATTTCTCACCAACTAACCTAAAAGTCACAACTACTTAGGCCCAATTCACTGATTTGCAATAGTATAGAAGCCAGCAGGAGTCGGTTGCAGCCTTTCTTTCCCACTCCAGGGTTACTTTAAATAGTTGAGATAACCAAGTCCTCTCAGGATTACAAACTGAGCAGTTGGAGATCACCTCGAGCGGTTTGTACCATACGGTGAGCAAATGTATGGTGGGGCATGGGAGGGAGAGGCAGAGAGAGGTTCATGTCCTATAGAGTCAGGCTGATCTAACGAGAAGGCTGTGAAGAACAGGCTTATTGGAGAGGCTTGATTGCCACCGAGGAACATGGTCTCCTCTGGTCCTGGGCTTCTGCCAAGGGCCAAGTGGGTCTGTGACCCTACCGCAGCTGTCATCTAAGCTTATGTTTATGTCCCTGTTATCACCAAGGGCCATTAAAATGCCTGAGGTTAGGGCCAACACATATGGCCACATAGGTGTGTGAGGGCCCCACCACTACAGAAATCATCCAGATGAGATTGGCCTAGGCTGCTGCTCAGGGCCATGGAGTCCTCAGGGCTTGAGCTGCACCTAGAGGTCATGTATAGATCTGTGGCCCTACTGTACCAAGGATCTGTGTCCATGTCTCCTGCTACCATCAGGGTTTGTGTGGATGTCTGTGTTCACCGCCCCCTCTCAGGGAGACTGTGTTGGGACCTGAGGGCCACCCGCCAGCCAGGGTGATGATCATCTGAGTGGCCTGTGCTGTGACCCGAGGCCATGATGGCATCTATGTCCAAACTGATTCCAAGGACCATATCTGGGTCCATATTCCTACAGCAGTTGGGGTCTGTGATGATATTCATGGCCCATGTCACCAGTAAGATCCACACATCTGTGTCACCACATGTCACCACTCTGGTGATGTGCTGTGTGCCCAGAGCTGTGATGATCTGGATGTCCTGCACTGCCACCAGTGTCCATGGTGTCATACAGGTTCAAACTGCTGCCAAGGGCATGTTTAAGTCTACAGCCCCACAACAGCCCAGGTCTACATTGATGTCCATAGCTCTGGTTATCACAGAAGGCAATGCAGATGCCTGGGTGTCAATCAGGGCCATATTGATGCCTGGGCCATGTTGACAACCAGTCCCAAGCTGCTGCTGTTGACTACATTTGGGTCCCCGCTGTGGCAACAGCTGGGGTCTATGTTGATGTCTGTTGCCTGTGTTTCCACAGGGGTCCATGCATACCATGTGTTGAACCACATGTTGAAGTATGAAGTCCCTGTTGAGCTGACCCAACCTCTCATTGGCCCAGAATGACCTGTCCCCACCCTCATAGGAGAGCTGATCCTGAGCCATCCTCACCCTAGATTAATGAATACTTGTAAAAGCTTGCCCCACCCCTCACCAGAGGCCTGTGAAAGCTGGCTCCACCCCTCACTGGTGAGGAGGGGTCCCAACAGCCTGGACTGACCAACTCAGTTGCCACACAGACATACATCCAAGAATTTGAGTAGGCACACCCCAACTATGACACCATCTATGACCTGCTGGAGTGTGTGAAGGGACTGATTTTGTGGAACAATAGCTGCAAGATCTTCATAACCTAGGGGAACTGCAGGATATCAGACAGGAATGTTGGTGGGGATCCAGTATTGATGATGAATCAAAGCCAGAAACCCTGAACCTGACCAATAACTCTTTACACAATGAGCATTTGCTGTTTAAACAAAAGGGCACACAGCATGATGCACAGCAGCTCCCAATGCCATTAAGATGAATCAAGAAGTGATGGAAAGGAGGGAAAGAGAGACAAAAGAGTAAAGTGTTTTTCTTCTTTTTTGTTATTATTTTATCTTATTTTTACTCTTTTTTAGAATTCCCTTAGGGTGCATACCACAAGAGGGGCAGATGGATATAGAGACTGGGAGATCAATGGCATTGGGGTACATGATGTGAAATTCTTAAAGAATCGACTTTTAAAAAATTGTCTCAGTGGGTAAGGTGCTAATCTGTGGACATGATGGCTCGCTTAATTCAGAAGGAGGGATAGTGGTGGCTTGAGGTCACAAATACAGACTGATAGATGAGACAGTGACAAGAGTCATGACTACATAGTCAAGAGTCTTCAAGAAACAAACAAGAAGAAAAGATGTTGGGTAAGATGTTTTTGTAATGACCTATGATAAAGAAAAGAAAGTATAAATATAAATAAAATCAGTAGCAGCAGCAACAAATGCAAACAAACCAAAAGCCCCACCTTTGTTTCTAGTAATTTCAAATATAGAGTCACCATGAGAGAAGAGACACTGAGCGAACTTGTGTGCATAAAGTTGGTTGGGATGGGTTCTTGAAAATCTTTACAATGGGACAAGGAAACCACAAATAGAAGGACCACTTTAGACAAAATGGAAACTAGACCTGCATACAACAGCAAGGACTCCCATGCCCTAGCTGAATTTTCAATATGACCTGCTCATTCCACTCCCATTGAAGTTTGTCACTAAGGACTCAACTGAATACAGTCCATAGATTGCCAAACAGGATTACTGTAGGTCCAGTCCATCCTGGATTAAGCAAAAGAGATTAACACAACTCACACCTATGTTGGGAAGGTGTTTTCCTTGCTAGCAGAACAACCAACGACTCCCAAGGGTTTTATCTCTGGTGAGCCGCCTTAAATAATCCTCAGGTTTCTAAGCATAATGCCTTTTAAGCTGTAAGGGGTACATTAAGTGATACCTGACTTTATGGCAAAAGATTTTCTGATTGGCTTAGCCTAATTATAGTAGTACTTTGAAAAGCAAGCATCTGTCTGTGGTTGGTCATAGAATGGGAAATACCAGATTCACAATACAAGAAAAAAATCATGTCACCATTCCTAGGAATGGAAATAAATTTAAAATAAAAAAAAAATCTTCAAAAACCTCAAGACAAGAATGACTGATTTACACAATTGGAATGCTGTTTAAAATTCTTTCAGAATGAGGGATATATATTATGTCAAAGCAAATTTGAGAGTGAGTATATGCCCCCAGTATCTGATGCACCTTCAACTGATCAATTGTTTGGAGAGGCTCTGCTAATGAATGAAAGAAAGTCTAAACTAGCTAGAAAGTGAGACTTCTTTCCTTTTCTCAATGCTACATAGTATCAGCAGGCAGTAATGCAGGACCGACTGGCTCAAAGGAAACTATATTTTTCTGGACATCTTTTGGCTTCTCATGTAATTAGGAGGATCTAAATCTCATGACTGTGTGACAAAGGAAGGGCTCCTCAAAAGTGCTAAGGTCACTTATCTGACTCCACCCTCTGCAGCACATACAGTTTTTCTTATAAGCTTGGAAAGGCTCCAGTTCACTGCTGCTGCTGCTCTTGGTGGCCATGCCACAGTATTGGTATCTCCAAAATGCTGGATTCTTTTTTTTTCATCCCTTTTATTAAATTTTTTTTATTTTTCAATTCAAAAATCTCCCACTCCTTCTCCCAGTCCCCTTCCGCCCCCCCACTAACTCTCCTCCCTCTCCCTCCATCCTTACAAGGGGGCAGGGTACCCTGCCCTGTGGGAAGTTCAAGGCCCTCCCCCCTCCATCCCGGCCTAGGAAGGTGTGCATCCAAATATACTAGGGTCCCAAAAAGCCAATACATGCAGAAGAGACAGGTCCCAGTGCCATTATCGATGGCTTCTCAGTCTGCCCCCATTGGCAGCGACATTCAGAGTCCAGTTTGATCACATGCTCATTCAGTCCCTGTCCAGCCGGTTTTGGTGAGCTCCCATTAGATCAGGCACACTGTCTCAGTGGGTGGACCAACCCCTCGCTGTCCTGACTTCCTTGCTCATCTTCTTCCTCCTTCTGCTCTTCAACTGGACCTTGGGAGCTCAGTCCATTGCTCTGATGTGAATGTGGTTCTCTGTCTCTATTTCCATCCATCGGACAAAATTTCTATGGTGATATTCAAGACATTCATCAGTGTGACTATGGGACAAGGCCAGTTCAGGCACCCTCTTCTCTGCTGCCCAAGGACCTAGCTGGGGACATCCCCGTGGACACCTGGGATCTCCTCTAGAGCCAAGTTTCTTGCCAACCCTAAAATGGCTCCCTTAATGTAGATATCTTCTTCCCTGCTCCAATATCCGCCCTTCCTCCATCTCCACCCTCCCAAGCTCTTCCCAGTCCTTCCGTTCTCCCTTTTCCTTCCCCCCTCCCCTTCCCCCAGCCCATCCCCACCTCTCCTCCCACCCCCATGCTCCCAACTTTTGCCTGGCGATCTTTTTTGCTTCCAATATCCAGGAGGATCTATATATGTTTTTCTTTGGGTTCACATTGCTATTTGGCTTCTCTAGTCTTGTGAACTATAGGCTTAATGTCCTTTGTTTATGGCTAGAGTCCACTAATGAGTGAGTACATACCATATTCATATTTTTGGGTCTGGGTTATCTCATTAAGAATAGTGTTTTCTATTTCCATCCATTTGCATGCAAAATTCAAGATGTCATTGATTTTTAGTGCTGAGTAGTACTCTCATGTGCACATATTCCACACTTTCTTTATCCATTCTTCTATTGAGGGGCACCTAGGTTGTTTCCAGGTTCTGGCTATTACAAATAATGCTGCTATGAACATAGTTGAACAAATGGTTTTGTAGTATGATTGGGCATCTCTTGGGTATATTCCCAAGAGTGGTATTGCTGGATCCTGAGGTAGGTTGATTCCCAATTTCCTGAGAAACCACCACACTGATTTCCAAAGTGGTTGCTGTTGAAGCTGGGCTTCACTTTTGCCAGTAGACTCTCTTGCCCTCTCTTAATTGTGCAAAACCTAAACTTTTCTCCATGACTACTCAGTTCTGGGGCTTCAACTGCTAACCTGGCTGCACCTTCACCAATGAGCTCTCCTGGCCTTTCACAGTGCCAGGACTCAGTTAGCTCCATGATCCCTTCATGCCTTCAAAACCATACTTCCTGGGAAATACTTACACTACCAAGTTCAGCTGCCAGCATGATGTACAGCCTTGACTGTTGTAGGACGACTACTTGTCTGTTCCTGGCTGCTCAGCCCTGAAGTAATCACACAGAAACCATATTATTTTCAATACTGTTTGGCCAATAGCTTAAGTGTATTTCTGTCCAACTCATATCTTAAATTAACCCATCTCCATAAATCTGTGTATTGACACGAGGCTGTGGCTTACCAGGTAAAGTTCAGGCATCTGTCTCTGGTGGGGATACATGGCATCTCCCTGTCTCTGATTTATTTCTCCCAGCATTCAGTTTAGTTTTCCCCACCTAACTCTACTCTCTGAGCCACTAGCCAAAATAGATTCTTTATTAACCAATGGTATTCACAGCATACAGAGGAGAATTCCACATCACTTGAACAAGTCTGGAACACTTCTTCTTAGTGCAGACTCTAAGGAAACATTTCCTAAAAGATTTCACCTAAATAATTCTGGTATTTTCTGGATTAGGTATCTACTAATGTCTTAGTTCCAGCTGACCAGCATCCATTGCCTCAGTAATAGTAACGTAAAGGTTTTGCTTTGTTGTTTCTGGTCTCTTGTTAATTACAGCCAATTTTTCAGTCTTAGATAACCAGAATCACAGTTTCTCTATTCAAAGTAGCAAATGCCCTGATAGAGTCTTTAAACTTCCCTCTGAAACTTTACAAGCCAGGCCTCCATTATCTGTACTACTCTCAAAATTCTTATCTTCCAAGCTTTCAAAGAACTGCTCATTAATCATTGAACATACAAGTGGTTTTTCTTGCCCAAAGTTCCAAAGTTCTCTCAAAATTCTTTCAAAAGCAATGTGATCAGATCTCTCATAACAATACCCCAATTCTGGTAAAAACTTGTCTTAGTTGATTGAATGATTGATAAGTCATGGCTCTAAAAATGGCAGAGATAAATTTCCTGAATTAAGAAGATGTTGTAGTATTATCTTAGGATATTTCAAAGAAACATCTATTCACCCCAACAAAGAGGGAACAAACAGACCAAATACAAGGTTCCACACAAAGTCAGCTTGGGAAACAAATGAGTTTATCTGGTTCCACAGAGCTATACTACATGGGCTTTCTCTTCTCCAATGTGACAGCTTATCTCAAAACTGTACCATTAGGAGTTCTAATTCATGGCCAACTTTCTACCTTCTAGAACCATAGCAATGATCTTCAGAATTTGTAGCTCAGATGGGAGAAACTGAAGACTAAATGTCTGGTGAGGGTATTGCAACCCTCTACTTCCAGGAGGGATTATTACTATAATTAACATTACCATGGGTCTGGCTGCCACTAAGTTACTACTCTGGTTACCATTATTAAAGATCTGGTTGTCACTGAAGTTGTTTGCTTGCTTCTTGCCATGACTGTGTATTGAGGTTCTCCCTAAGTCGCCACAAATGATTGCCTTACAATATCATGGTCATGCCACACCCGGAAGAGACAATTTTATCACATCAGTTTATGAAGTAAAATTCCAGAACTAAGTATTCTCAAAGTAACCTTCTAAGAGACAAAACCAACGCACTAGGAAGACAAAGGCAGGAGAATCAGAACTTAAAACTCTTAGTTTCTAAAATTCCTGTACAGACCTAAATCACTTTTCAGTAGTTAATTCTTCAGGGAAGTCACAAAGCCCAATCAAAGCAAGGGTAGAGGGACCTTGATCCATATCTTAAGGATGGCAGAGACAAAATTTTAATATAGAATATTTATTTGTACATTTGTGTTTTGTGCTTTGGAGGCCTCTGTATTTCTTCATTCAGTGCAGACAAAAGAGAAAATTATACTCACACTGTTAAAGCGCTAACAGAATTTAATGAGAGATCAGGCATGCAAGCCTATCAGAGTACACATGTCACAGAGTAGAAAGTTCAATAAACATCACCTATGATAACTAATACATTAGTGCAAAGGATGTTCTAATTTGTTGGCATTATTTATCAAGCAACTGACATTGCAGTATGTACTCCTAACAATATCAATGCAACCATTTTCACACATGTTTTCAGATGACAAGAAAATCTTATGTCAAAGAGACACAAACCTGTGCTACTATTTGTGGGCTATGAATTTGTTTATTTGTGGATGCATATGCATATTTACTATTATTTTTCCAATTCCTATTAATTAATATTAATATATTTGGTAAAATTTCAGATAGAGTTTATCATGATCTTCACAGAGTTGTTCACCAAAAATATGACCCAACTATCTCACCTAAGGAGAAAGGAAAATTGAAACATACGACTTTTAAAAGGGTAACAAGGATTCTGCCAAATTCCTTTAGAAACATTTAAATGAACATGACTCATTGACATAAAGTAATAAAAGTTCTATGAAATGGTCATTTTTCAAAAAGTAGTACTTTACATGTTAAGCATTTTGCCTGCATTTTATGTGTGTGCACCATGTGCATGCAGTATCTTAGGAGGTCAGAAGAGGGTCTCAGATCCTTTGAAACTGGAGTTAAAGAGCTGTGATATGAATACTGGGAGTTGAACCCCATTCTTCTGGAAGATGCCCTTAACCACTGAACCACCTCTCCAGCCCTGCAGAATTATTTAAAACACACACATTAGACTTCTAGGCATGGTGGCCCTTGTTTTTTCTATGGTAAACCCAGCTCTCTAAAATTTCTGTCTTCCATTTTGTTCTTTAGAATATGGTTTCTCTTCCTTATGTTGTGTGACACTGTATCTTCATATTTCTTGCTTGATCATGAAAAACTATCTCTGATTTTTATAACCACAGTATGTGTCCAAACGTGACATTTTGAAACTAAAAATGCATTTTTATAACGTGAAGTATCACATTCTCAAGGTCCTAGCTAAACATTTTCTTAATCTTGGTCTTTAGTGATTTCATTTAAATAGCACTTTAAAACAGACATTGTAGTAACTATGATATATGCTAAAGTATACAGTTGTATCTACAGAGGTGTGGGCTCTAAGCATCTAATTCATTATGCCATTGAATATAATCACAGGTCTTCCTCCTTCCTAATATTTCAGCAATCGTTATGGTAAGTTGGTTTTGCATTTAGATATATATGTCCAGAAGTAAATAAGAACACACCCAGTGCCAAGAATAAAAATTATACTTTCAATATCTTTCCAGAGCAAGAGTCCAAACATTTACTCTGCAGAGTCTCAAATACACCCATAATAACAACAATAATGTTGGTTTCATTTTCATGAATTCTTACTATGGGTAGGCACCATTTTAGCACTTCACTAATAAGCTTCAATTTAGTCTACTAGAAATCTATGTGCAGTAACTACTGTAATCACCACCAATTCTCAAAAATGGAAAATTTTTGTGGACCAAGACCAATAAATAAACATGCTGTGAAGAACCTCAGCAATGGCCCCTAATTGCAGTTCAACTCTGAAAAGCTTTTGCATAAGCCTGTGCTAAATTTCTTTGTAAGAATGGAACACTGAACAATCTGTTGTCTTTCAGACAGTTGGGGTTTCTTCTCAGAGGGACGGTTATCTAGAGTTCTTGCCATAACACAGGAAATGACTTCATAAATGATAAAGAATGCTAGGCATAGAACTGTAGGTTAGAAACAATAATAAATGTGTTATGATTAGAAGTTTTTCCTCTGAAGGGATGTTAGGAAAAGGAGGCAAGGTGAGGGTCGGCGTCTACATGATTTTTAGAATGGAAACAGACAGTCTTTGGGTCACTGTGAGGAAGGCCTTTTACAGAAAATATGTCCCCTCTGGACTTTTCATGATGAGTAGAAAGATCATGAGAATTATGAATCTTGAAATGACCTTTATATAATTCATAGACTGCCTTATTAGGTGGCTTGGTTCCAACTTCTGTATCTTTTTGTTCAAATTAATGCTGAGATTTATGGTTTTCTCAACTAAAGTGATTCAAAAACATCTGATGCAGCCCTATGTTCTGCAAGTATCCGATAATGATTCGGTGATTCACACCACAGAGGTATGAGTTTCTACTCTTGAAACTCAGTGCAAGCTCTTACGTTCTTGAACACAGTGTGTGTATGATCTGGTGAAAGGAGTGGGTCTGATAGAAAAAGGGAGGTGACAGTGTAAATATTGTTCAGTGTGAGGACTGCATACAGCCCCAATTTACATTCTTCTCTCCATATATCATACTACATATATCATACTATTACCTTATATCATACTACAGTCTGTTTCCTTTGGAAGATAACTTTTAAGGCATACTTTATTCCAAACATTTGACATTGAGGTTAGAAACTTAGTGAGGTATAACACTGGTCTGTAGAAGCTTGAGGTGTTGATTTAAAAAAAAAGAAACAATATTAATGATTCCTTTAGGGTGTGAGAAAAATTTACTAAAATTGTACTGTAGATGCTGTACCAGTTATTGACTGGTAGAGTAGATTCTAAAAAGTATGAACATATTTGTAGATATCTAATCTTTTAAATCTTTTAAAATTATTTCACCAAAAAGTGTTCTAGAAAATCCTAAATCGGTTATAATTCAGAAGCATAAAATATTGTTTCATAAAGATAGCCTGTAGAAAATAGATGTACAAAAACATAGCAGGAAGCAAGACAGAAGATCATGCATATAATATATATAATGCTTTTTCCAATACTTCAAAAAAAGAAAACAAATAATTCAATTTTGCCCCTAGTGGTACAGAAATTAACCCGTACATGATCTATTTATGCCCGTGACAAGATTATAGATATACACTCACACATGGCACACATGTGAATATACACAAGTAAAAGTTGAATCAGGTCAGCTGACTGTAGAATGGTAATAACCTGCACTTGAAAATGTACTAGAAGTTCTCAAGATACTATGCTTTACTTTTTTTTTTTTTTTTTTTTGCTGGAAATTGAATTCAGGACTTGGCCCTTCTAGGCAAACATTTAGTGTACCTATCATGCTTTTTCATTTTTTTTTTAAATTCAAGACAGAATCTTGCCCTGGTCAAACTGGTCTAGAATTTGCTTTGTAGTCCATGGTGGCTTTGAACTCAAAATACTTCGCAGTCCTCTGAGTAACTGGGATTCCAAGTATTTTCCACAAGGTTTAGCTAATGTGCATTTTTGAGAATTATGTGAAACCATGAGGCATCACAAACTTTGAAAAATTTTTGGATTGTTATAACTCTGTTTTAAATATTTTGGTGAATTTTGTTACAAATATTTTTTGGTCTCTTGTTCCTTCTCAATCCCTTCCTACCTTCCCTCCTGTCCCCTTCCCTCCCTCTTACTTTTCCTATTCTTCTTTTCTTTTTCCTCGTTTCTCTACCCCATTTTCTTCTACATAACATATATATATAATATACGTGTCATACATACACACATGCATACACAGAGAGAGAGAGAGAGAGAGAGAGAGAGAATCCTAATAGATCTAAGAGGACTACCAGCTCAGAGAAGTAGAGAACTTCCAATTCACCTCACAGACATATTTGTATACCACTTCAATTCCATCTTATTAAATGAAAGTGATAATATCGGTGCTGCCGCCCAGGTTTTACCTGTGTGCCATTGTATGAGTATATGCTTTCCCCCTCTAAATTTCTTTCACTGAAAATAGAGTTTTTCATAAATATATTCTTATTATGGTTTTTCCTTTTCCAACTTATCTGGAACCATCTTCAACTTCCCTAGTTGATGTCAGGGGATGGACTTCAATGACAGAGTGCATGCTTTCCATGGCTTTGTGCTTCTTAGTGGAAAGTCTTCACATTTAGCCACTCTCCTTCTTAAACATAGTCATTCAACAAAAGACAGGACAGTAACAAGCAGTTTTTGCCATCTTTCGGGATCCAATGCAGACTTTGTTCTCAATAACTCACATTACCCAAGTATACTGGACATTTATTGGAGTTGAATTTAATTTTCCTTCTTTATGAAATTAATTTTCTAATGCATTTAAGGTACATATCAGGCAGTGATCAAGAATGGTTATTACTCCCTGTCAAAATGAGAAAGGGTTTTATTTTTAAATGCATGATTGTAAATAGCCCAAACAATCCTGTACAATAAAGGAGTTTCTGGAGGTATCACCATCCCTGACATCAATTTCTATTACAGAGCTACAGTAATGAAAACAGCTTGGTACTGGCATAAATACAGAGTGGTTGACCAATGTTATCAAATTGAGGACCCAGATATTAATCTATAAACCTATGAACACCTGATTTTTTACAAAGAAACTAAAACTATACAATGGAAAAAAGAAAGTATCTTCAATAAATGTTATGCCATAATGGGATGTCAACATGTAGAAAAATGAAAATAAATCCGTATCTATCCCCATCCACAATACTTAAGTCCAAATGGATTAAAGACCTCAATAAAATCCAACCACACTGAACCTGATAGAAGAGAAAATGTCTAGTAGTCTTCAATGCATGAACACAGGAGACCACTTCCTAAATATAACCCCAGTAGCACAGATACTGAGAGAAACATTAAATAAATGGGACCTCCTGAAACTGAGAAGCTACTGTAAAGCAAAGAATACAGTCAATAAGACAAAAAAGCAGCCTACAGAATGGGAAAAATTCTTCACCAACCCCACATCAGACAAAGGACTGATCTCCAAAATATATAAAGAACTCAAGCAATCAGATGCCAAATTTCTAAATAACCCGATTAAAAAATGGGGTACAGAACTAAACAGAGAATTCTCAACAGAAGCATGTCAAATGGCCAAAAGATACTTAAGAAAATGTTGAACATCCTTAGCCATCAGGAAAATGCAAGTCAAAACAACTCTGAGATACCATCTTACACCTGTAGGAATGGCTAAGATAAAAAACACTAATGATAGTTTACGCTGGAGAGGATGTGGAGTAAGAGGAACACTCATCCATTGCTGGTGGGAATGCAAACTTGTGTCAGTCTCTCAGAAAATTGGGAATCAACCTACCTCAGGATCCAGAAACACCACTCTTGGGCATATACCCAAAAGATGTTCAATCATACTACAAAGGGATTTGTTACACTATGTTCATAGCAGCATTATTTGTAATAGCCAGAACTTGGAAACAACCTAGATAGCCCTCAATCGAAGAATGGATAAAGAAAATGTGGCACATTTATACCTTAGAGTACTATTCAGCGGTAAAAAACAATGCCACCTTGAATTTTGCATGCGAATGCATGGAATTAGAAAACACTATCCTGAGTGAGGTAACCCAGATCCACAAAGATGCATATGGTATATACTCACTCATAAGAAGATACTAGTTATAAACAAAGGATATTGAGTTCATGGTTCTACAGAAGCTAAATAATAAGGTGAACCCAAAGAAAAATGTAAAGAGATCCACTTGGAAAGAAATTGGAAACAGACAAGATTGCCTGACAAAATTGGGAGCATGGGGGGAGGGGAGAAGAGAGGGATGAAGAAGAAGAGAAAGGTTGAGGAGAACTTGAGAGAATGGGATAGTCGAGATGGGGGAAAGACAGAGATGAGAACAAAGAAAGAGATATTTTGATCGAGGGAGCCATTATAGGGTCTCTGCCTCCTGAGTGCTTGGATTAAAGGGATGCACCACCACTGCTAGGCAGCAGCTCTATTTTTTAATGATTGTAACAGCTATTTAAAAGTAATTATTCCTATAACAGCTAAAAATCATTCAATGATAAGAATACATTATTATGATTGTTTTTATAGACAGTGATGATTGTATACATTGGTAGCAAAGAGAAAGAACTCAAGAATTGGATTGGGAAGAACAGCAGCGTGATTAATATGTCCCCATAAATGAGAAAATTAAATGCTTTCTAAGCTCTTCCCTTCCCAGACCCATACAAAAGTCTGCTTCTCTGACTTTTTCTCTATGTACTGAAATGCAGGAAGTCAATTAAAATACATATGCTAACTAGGGAGTGCTTTTCTGGAATTCATCCCTTTCTGTTTGTTTTTAAGTGCACTGCCATCTTTCATGATGGGTGCTCAGGACTCTTTTACCAAAACTCTATGAGATCTGTGTGTCTCCAATATCACAGATCAGAAAGAGGGGTTACCGAAAGTCAAGTGCTAAATGACAGTGGAAGTAATAACCGCCACAGAAGAGTTTAGTAGGGCTGGAAGTAATGGGGGCAGGAAAGAAATCTGTCATTGCTACAGTCCTGTGTGGTGTGGCATAGGCACAATTACAGCTTCTACCTAGGAGAGTTAACACATCACCCCACAGTAACAGGAGAATGGCAGGTTTACATTATTTCTGCATGGACGCTTTGCTGAAATTCAAAGCCACTAAGATAAAACTATTGAATGATCTGACTTCACTGCATTGCAAAACAAAGAGCTTTGAGACTAAATTATTTTACTTCTTCTAGTTGTACTAGAGGATAATTATTACAAAAGTCCTTCTTATCGGTATTCTGGCTTCATTATCGACACACATGAGCAGATACTTGGAGTGCCAGATGAGTAGCCTTTTAATACTCCAGAGACTTGAGCTGAAGCCATCCACCTTCAGGTACACATGGCAAGTACAACAGAATACCTTAGAATAAGCAGGCTGTGGTGTGTTGAGCAGGCTAATGCGCCCTGCTAATTGCCTGCTTCTAAAACTATAGCACATTCCTCATGTTCCAGATCATATATTTACTGTCTACTCAAAACTGTTGCTTACAATCATTCGTGGTTTTCCAAATCAAGTGACACTCTGAACCCTGGGCACATTTCCAGGCATGTTAGTGCTTGAGTGCCCAGCATGAGTTTCTGTCCTTTCCTCAAATCTGTTAGTCTCCACATCCCTTTCAAAGTGGCTGCTTTAGTTGGTGGCCTGTATTTTCATGCAAATGTGTGAAATGCATCCCACTCCACCACCAATCTTCCTTCTATCATTTTATTTTATTTTATTTTTCCACAGTATTCATCTGATATTACTTTCAAGTTTTTTTTTGTTTGTTTGTTTTACAGAACTTGCATTGGTTGCCTAAATTTCATCAGTCATTCCCAACAACTCAATATCACACTAGAGTTTCAACATGTCTTAAGCTTCACTATAGTAGAGACAGTGTGTTTTGTTCTCTTTAGAATCTTCAATTCTCATCAAAATATTTATCTTTAATATGTATTGAATATTTCTGAAGGATAAAATAACAGTGGGACTGCAGTATAACTTTATTCACGATCTTAGATGTGAAACACCACTAATGGCACACTATCAATTCATCGCTAGCTGTGCAGTAAAATGGTATTTCAACAAAACAAAGGAAACATATGTAAATATGCATAAACCACCTCACATTGGAAAACCTATATATTATGCAAGTAGCAAAAATGTCAGAAATGTATTATACTCAGTAGTTATTTACAAAGTACCACCAGCAACCTGTAGCAAAAAGTGAAATGTGAAAGTCTTGGTTCTTATAAAAATTAAGAGAAGGAATCCTAACACAACATGTTCAGCATTCTCTTTGGTGACCTAACTTAATACAATGAGGTAAGAAAACATAATTTGCAAATAGGTATTTTAAAAGAAGATTCAGCACATCCTTCTTTGTAGTTGCTATGATTATATGCATATAAAACTAAGGAACATTAGTAAAGTAATCCACATCAAAAATATTGTTCCGATAAATGAGTATTTAAAAATTGATAATCAAAATCAACTAATTTATAATTCTCAACATACTAACTTTTATAATATCCTATTATGGGGCAACAGCTACTCAATCTAATGGAATCATAAGGTCAATCTTCAGGGTTAGCATAGAGGATGCTAAATCAACATCATGATGTACTTTATGGGATATGGAACATTGGCCTTGGCTCTTGCTTTTTAACTACAATATTGTTTAATCAACATGATGATCCAGCATTGAAAGGATTCTTCTGATTTTTAAATGTAGGTAACATATTCTATATGGACAACTGATTCAAGGGCACTCAATAATCCTGGACAACACAAAGATAGGAATTTACTCTCTGCAAAGAAGTAGCCTCGTATAGGCAGAGAGAAATAGGGAGGAAGACATGTTGAATTTTAGAAGATCCCAGGATCCTAGGACTTTGTGTCATATTCTTATCTTGGCCCATTGGACTGTGATAAGAACCGTGTTCCCAGTCGGCTTCCTTGTGGCACCATTAATGCCAGACAAGAAAACACCAGCAGAGTAGTGAGGAAACAGGTTCTTATAGAAGTTTGTTGAGCCAACAAATATTTTGGCTCACATTACAGTCCATCACATAGATACCTGTCAGGGGTTTCCTGTCTGGCAGCAGAAGGAGCTGAGAAAAACAGTAATACACTTTTCAAGGTGTGGAGTATTTATCTTGTTCCCCTTTTCCCCCTAGCTTCTGTTGGCCAAGAGAGGAACCACAGACATATTCATGTGTTATACAACTGATCTTAGCTGGTTGCTTCTGCACTGAGCTTGCTAGACTTTCAGAATTTGATTGGAATCAGATATTTATCACAAGCTCCATGATTCTGATTCTGGGGTCATCCTCAAGGTGGGTCATTCTTTTTTTCATGGTAGGAATGCCAGAGAATGGAAGACCAAGATAAACCACACAAATGGGCATTGAAAGTAAGTCAAATAGTCAAGCAAAGAGCCATTGGAGCAAAAAGGACTCAGTAGGTGATATATATTCATAAGCATATTAATCCATTAATTAATATGCACCAAGATTATCCAGTCTCCTTTCAACATTGTCAACCAGACAGAATCCCAGGAATGTAGAATATGAGCTTATGTCTAGGAACATTTCCTACCCAAATGGTAATAGGGTAGGAGCAGAATGAATTATGTTTTGAACACTTAAATAGATCATGAACAAAGGAAAGATGTGGGGAAAAAGAGAGTATGAGAGAGGAAATAAAATAAAAGGAAGGACATAAAGAAGAGGAAAGGAAAGAATGAGGAAAAGAAAGAGGAGGAAAGGAAGGAAAGAAAATGAAAGAATAATGGACACAGACAAAGGCTCATTATCTGTCATAACATAAACTTGCATTCCCTTGAGCAATTCTGTAAGCAGATCTTGTCTTGACTCAATAGAAACTCTCCACAGAAGGTACATATGTAAGAAGAGGAACACACAATTCAGTTGGTTATACTTTCAAGGTATAATTAGATTCTCTTCTCAATTGTGTTTAAAGAATTTCTAATAAGTATGTTACACACTTATTATTTTCAATAGCTGTCTCAGACCTTAGAGGACAAAGTCCTTCATTATCCTCTGGTCTTGATCTATCATCCAGCTCCACAATGAATCTGGAGATTTCCCTTTAAACAAATCCCTGTTCTAAGCTCAGCAAGAGTAGCAGCCTGGCTTTGTCTCGATCTTTGAGGACAGATATATCTTATATTTATGGTCCAAAAGATAAGAACGTCCTACCAGGCCTCAGGGTACCCTACCTGCCAACCATTTGTACTACATAACCATTTTATATTAAACTCTTCTTTATACCATCCCAATTCCATGTGTTTACTATGGTTACAGTATCTGCTATAGTTCTATATTTTAACTATTCTGCCTCTCCTGGCAAACTGCCGGAAGATCAGTCACTAGTTCCCTGCATGACCCTGGGGAAATTGACAACTATTGCAGGTCATCCATGGAAGTGTGAAGATTGCATGGCCCTTTGAGAGAGAGAGAGAGAGAGCTTGTCACTCAGCCACGAGGACATAGTTAGTTGATAGCCTCTGGGACTCTTGCAATATCTGAGCTGAGAGCAAGACATCAGATGAAAGGGGAGGTTCACTGATGCAGGAACACTCACTTAACAGGCAAGGACTTGAGACCTTAGGACAATTTATTGCTTAAGATTGCCCTTGGAAGCCTGAAAAAGTGGTAGACCATGATAAACAGAAATTTCTGAACTGCTGTAACAGGCAGTACAGAAATGGCTTAAATGGAAAAATGAACTAGAAATTTCTAAATACTTATGTTATACGAAGAAACAAGATCTACCAAATGCTTATATTGTATTTCTCCTGGGAATTCCTGGAGTACTTTCTCTACTATGCCCCAGAGAAATGCCAGTGTCATTGAGAACTGAGGTAGTAGCTTCCTTTTCAGGAAAGATCAGACAGTTGGATGGTAGCTCTATGGCTGGACCTACAGATAAATGTGAGACTTCTTGGACCAGGATACAATGGAGGGTCTGGTAAGCACTGACCATCAAAATTCCTGGATCGAGAATAAGCTTACAGCCAAAAAATACCAAAGTGGAGATGGGGGCATTTGTTTTTGTTTGTTTTTTTTTCTCATAGAACTGTGAGAATAATGAATCATCACAGCCTGAAAAGCAAATGAAAGCTAAGTAAACAATCAGAAACAGGCATACTTGTTGCATATGCTCATTTTACGAGGTAAGAATGTTTAAGTAAGACTGTGAGTTTGAAAGAAGACCTACAAATAAAAACATAATGTCTTAGTATACAAGACAAGCTGCTGCTAAGATTCAGAGTCCAAAGGTGGCTGCGATCCCATGTGGGATGACTGCAGCGGAATGGAAAATGAACTGGGCAGGTTACCGCTGTGCATCCTGAAGGTAACTTGCAACTGTTTTCTCTAATAATTATCCACTAGCAAGCAGGGTATATCAGGAGCTGAAGCTAGGACTTGGTGGTTACCATCCCTGGCTGCTCTTCCCAAGGGCACAGGCTCAACTTTCACTACCCACATGGTAACTCAAAACCCTACGTAACTCTAATAGCAGGGAATTTGATACCCTCTCCTGACCTACTTTGGCCCCAGGCATACATATGGTACTTGGATATACATGAAGACAAAATACCTTACACTTAAAATAATACTTTAAAATTGCTTTGAAAAGGAGAGATTATCAGACCTGCAATCTGAATGGCCTTTGCTATCTTTTTGGACATGGGACTGTGATGCTGCAGGTACTGCAGTAGGTGTATCCTGTCTGTCAATGTGTTATACACAATGAAATCACTAGGCCCCAGGTTTTATCTATCAGTCACTTCTTCAACACCAGGGTTGACGCAATGGAAATTGGTGGACCACTTCCTTTGGTCTTTGCCCTAACAAGCAAAATCTGTTTTTGTAGAGTGCAACCTTACAAGTGATACTAAAGACATAACTACTTCATATACCTACTAACATGAAGAGATAACAAAACACAGTTCCTTTGTATAATGAAAGATTACACAGCAACAGAAAGGAATAATATATAGATATAAACCATTATATGAATAAATCTTGTAAACAGTTGAACTAAAATATCTAGTATCAAAACACAACATGAATGTTTTCATTTATATATAGTGTCTAGGAAACATAAATCTACATAAATAGAAAATATGTTAGTGGTTACCTAGGGCTGGGAGTATTGAGGGGTGAGGGTTTGATTGACAAAGCTATTTTTCTTCCTTCTTATGTGATGAAATATTTTAAACTAAAGTAAGTGAAAAGATAATTTTCAGTGTGTGGTGTGTACATGTGTGTATATAGGTATGTTTACCTGTGTGAGTTTACATGTGTCTATATTCATGCACATGGAAATGAGAGGTTGGCATCAACAAACTTCCTTAATTGCTCTCCACCTTATATAATGTGATAGGGATGATTGTTGACCCAAGAGCTCCTGATATCAGCTAGGATGAATAGATAGCTTGCTTCAGGGATATTCTGTCCTTGATTTCAGAGTTAGTACTATAAGCATGGCATTTTACTGGCCTGATACTTCCGCGGGTATTGGGAATCTGGAGTTCAGACTTTATACAACGCAAGAGTTTAATTCACTAACCCATTTTTCTTAGACAAAATATTTTAAATATACTAAAAAAGAGGATTGTAAAATGAATCTGATGTTTCAGAGACAGTCTGATTTTGAGTAATAGTCCATATTGTGGATCTGATAGCAAACTGAAAGAATTAGAGAAGGCGAATGAGATTTTCGTGATTTTCCACAAAATAACCTTTTCAACTTAAAACTAATTAAATAGTCCTTGGATTTAGAAAGAATATTTATCTAGATTATTGAGATTATGTAAAAATAACTCCATGTTCCCTGAGATCACTTCAGTAATTGAGTGCAAATCACCATAGGTTAAACTTTATAGAGAGTAATACAGAGGTTCTACAACAAAATCCTCAGAGAAGGTTATTCTTGATTTGGACTTTGTATAATCCAGTATTATACTCTTCACTAGAGTTATTTTAGACAGATCTTAAGTACCCAAAAAAGTCCACAAAGAATGTATTGAAAAGTATCAGTTTGGAGATAGTCAAGTGTAAACTTATGGGACCAAAGAGATCCCAAGTAAGACAGGAAGTAAAATATGTCATTATCAAGCCAGAAAGATAGCACAGTGGTTAAATGCACTTGCTGCTCTTCCAGAGGACCAAGATTTCATTCCCACCACAAATATTTTGACTCACAATAAGTTTTAGTTTCAGTTCGATAGGATCTGAAACCATCTTCTCATGACTACTAATATTGTAATCATGTGTTATGAATACATACATTCAGGTAGAACACTGATACACACACACAAAAAAAATAACCCTTTGCTATAGGTGTCATCATTCCCTGCGGAAATAGTGCATATTCATGACTTCTGAAAATAAGCAAATTATTCAAGGTTTGTGGTTACTAACTTATCTCTATTTAATTCAGTACTGTAGTTCCTAAGAAAATGGCTCCACTCTGAGGAATCCCTGCAGATTAAAGGAGTAGACACAAATAGTCATGCTCATTCCAGCTGTTCTGCTTGGAAGGGCAGACCAATGAGGTTGATGGCAAATGGTATATGATGGGAATACTTGTGTTTTCCCCTGCTGATGAAGAATGAGTCAGTCATGACTCACAAGTATGTGAAATGGGAAATTTTTTTTTTTTTTTGCAATTTTCCCTAAGGCTGAACTTTCTCAGAACTTAGAGAAACTTTCTCTACATTCCACAAACACATCAATCCATTACACCAAGGAAACCGCTCTGGTGTTGTAAGACACAGAAGAAGGTGGCTTGCAGAAACATAATGAAGCACGGTTTTCTAACTGCGGCACATCAATGTGTAGGCTGGGAACACACTCTTCAGGGGGCTTTTTCGTAGGCTTATTCTTCCTTTCTGTATGGAAAAGAGCCTTATGGACCTTCAAGAATCAGCTGCTTTCATAAATTTGTGGGGCGGTGGTCAAAACCAAGCAGACACATTCCTTTAAATGTTAAAAATAAAAAAAAAGTATAAAATTTCAACTTAAGGCCCATTTAAAAAAATACTACACAATAAGTATTCTCCGGTATGGAGAACACATCTCTGACATTGAACAACAGCACTTCTCTATTTTAATGAGGTCATGGAAGGCTTGCATACATGCTTTGAGTGAGGGCTGGCACAGAAAAAGGCTTGAAAGCACATGCAAACATTGAGACTCATAGACATGCATGATTTTACATATTGTCTATTAGTGTCTTCCATCAAAGAGTTGTTAGTGGTTTGAGTAAGAGGAAAAATAATGCAAAGACAATATATATGAAGACACATTGGAATATCACAGTTCATGAATCCTAGGGTATTGGAAGAGGAGCATGTGTTTACATCACAGACCTATATATCTCTGGGTTGCACTGGCATGGCTCCTTATCTCTGAAAGTTTTGCAAATTGATAGTGATGTTTACAAAGTGAAAATGTATCTGGAGCTATCATTTTGGGTCAGTCATCAAGTAAAGAGTGAGATAATAATAATTTGAAAAGGGTTCTTCTTGAATGGAACATCAGCATGTTCTAAATGACACAGCAAAGTATCCCAAATACTTATGGCAGCATCAATTTACTTATTTCTCCACTCCCAAATCCCCTTTATGTTCACAGAGACAGTATTATACACTGCCTTCAGGAAGTGGAAATAAGAGCCCCTATTAGAGTCAAGATGTCTCGATGTGAGGTTTCATAATGATAACAAAGTCTCTAAGTTTTCAGCTCATTCTGTTGTAGCTTTCAAGGACATTGGCAAAGGAAAATCATCAAAATAGAAATGCCATTGTTTCAACCAAGTAGTTTAAGGGGGAAAATTCACAGAAAACAAATATACCTTAACTCATGAATGCTGGTCCCAACATGTTATTAGTAAGTAGATGAATTATAAGCAAAACAAAACCAACCAGTGGACAAGTGAGGATGAAATTCAGAGCTAGGGGAGACTTTAGGACCTAAGAATGAGAAATTGAAGTCAGAACTCTGATGAACATGTGCTACTTGTGAATGTCCACAAAAGAGAAGCCAGCTAAAAGATATGTCACCCCGTTCATGTCAATAATCTTTCAGTATCAACTCCTACAGATCTCACTTAAAGTGCATATGGAGTGAATGGATTTGATGACAGAACAGATAGTATAAGGCTGCCAAATGCAGTAGCCAAATGTAGAGAACATTCTGATCTAATTCTTTTCCTGTTTGAATATCCCAATGCCAGCAACAGAAATCAAAGTTGAGTTCTTCATAGATTACCAAACATTGAGATAAAAGTTCAGTGCTTTTAGGTCCTTTCCTTTCTAGGATGGCTAGAATTCCATTTTCCTAAAAAGAGATGCTAGTACATATGTGGGTTCATTTTTCCTTCCTGAAGAGTTATAGTCAAGACTAATTGTCCTGAAATGCCTGGAATGTTTGATCCCCAGGCCTGGATTGTCACACAAGATAATGTGTGTACTCAGGTTTACTTTACAATGAAAGAATTATCGGCATGCAGTCATGACATCTCTTCAATTTCATGCTGTGAGAATCAGAAACAGAGCCATGTAATATTATAGTTGCCTGCAGGGAGAGTAGTCTCCAGCTCAGAGTCAACTATGGATAACACTTATACATTGAAATACAGTGGCTATTGGCACTGCATCCTCAGCAAAAGAATACTTTCCAGAGCACTGAAGCATAAATGTATCTTTCTAGGAACCATAATTATCAATAGGTACCACAATTATCAATCAACAATCTTTTAGAATACCTTCTACTTTGCATTCCCATTATATTAGAATCTTTAGTGTTAGGCTCACTACACTTCCCAAAGAAAAATTATTGAAAAACTGGTACCAAAATTTTATTTTGAAATTTTCACAGCGACTGCTCATACTGCTGAAATATCTGAAGTCCAGGTACCAACAGATAAAGGTACAATCCTTATTTCAGTATGAGGATGACAAGGGGGTAAAAGTAGTGCCATCTGGGTCATGCAGTAAAGAAATGTATAGAATGTCCCTGGGATGAGGACAACATTTGCTTAAGATCTCATACTTTGAAATGAGAAAATAGTTAATTTTCCAAGTTTAGCCATCTAAATCATCTGAGGTGAAGTTTGGAGACAGTTTAGAATCAATGCTGAAGGAGGGAAGGAAATATTGTAGCCCTGAAATACTGACTAGGATTTGTCAAACTAATTGTATTCTTCTAAGAATTTTCACTTCAGGAGTATAGGTTTGCTTGAATGCTGGGGATCAAGTCAGAGAAAATGTGCTTGGGTTCTTCATTCTCTTCATTTTTAAACATAACCACATTTAATATTACTTCTATTTATTAGTAAGAATAATATATTTTGAACATTTATTTTTTCATTATCTGCTGTTTCAGCAGAGAAGATATGAAGATATTATCAGCCAGTAGTGCATGTACCACTATAAAAAGTTTTTTCTTCTAGCTTGCATGTATTTAATGTCAATGTGTCTGTACTTTATCTCAGGATCTCTAAGTAGATATTCTTCAATACTTTCATCTCTTGATGATTCTCTGTTTTGTTTATACTACATTATTTGATTGATCAATCATATATCTTACTCCTTGGAGATGGCAAACATATTTAATTTCAAATAATTTTTATATTGCATGGTCACATGCATTTTTATGACGATCATAACTTCTTCCTGCATTTATTTCTTACCTGTCACTCAATTTATAGTTAAAAACTAATTGTGCATGACTCTGTGGCTTTTTACTGCATGGTAGTGTATTCTGTAGTACCAAATACTTTATTGACTCATTTATTGATTCTTGTCCTATGGCCTCATTATAGTGCTTAGGTTTATAGAAGTCCCAATCAGGTCACAGTTTGGTGCCAAGAGTGTGTGAGTTCCTCTGGTTTGTCTTGTTTTACTCCTTTTTGGTCATAGATAGGCAGCTTCACACAGCTGCAATACCTGTAATCTATAGTATTGTGTTTTTTTAAGTTGACTATTTTTTTTCAATTTTTAATTTTTTTTTAATTTTACATACTAACCCAATTCCACCTCTCTCCATTTCCCCTCCCACCTTCCTCCCTCCACTCCTTAGAGGGGGCAAGGCCTGGCATATCAAGTTGAGGCAGAACCAGGCTCCTTCTCCTGCATCAGAGTAGAGAAAGGTATCCCACCATAGGAAATTGGTTTCAAAAGTCTGTTCATACAACCAGAATAAGTTCTGGTCCCAGAACCAGGGGCCCCACAAACATACAAAACCACATAATTGTCACCCACATTCAGAGGACCTAGTTCGGTCTCATGCAGACTCAGCTGTTGGTCCTGTGAAGGCCCAAAAATTGTGAGACTATTTCCACCCTGTCTCATGGTCAGAGAGTTTGGATGTTGCTAAAAATTGTTGATAACAGCCATGGATACACATTCTGACCAAGGATGTGATTATTTGGTTCTTTTGATATTAAGACGGCCCATACAAGTTTATCCACCCATCCTGACAAATGGTCAGGATATGCAATCATACTTCTGCTTCTTCTTTTGTAATTGGAAGTTACCTGGGGAGTGGCTGCTTTCAGGATACTTGGTCTAGTGTGGGGTTCACTGCCTAAACAACAGAGTGCTAAGGACTTGTTGTTTCAAAGTGTTGAAGCAATTCCAGTTGTCCTTTGTATCACGTTAAAGAAGTCTTTTGTTGCCTGCTTCCCCTTTTGTATTGGGGCATAAAAGTGTACAGAAAATTAAATGCAGGTGATTACAGTATTCACTGAAACTTCAGCCTGATACTATCCTAGGCTTCTGTTTTATTATTTTATTCACATCTTTGGCCTCTTTACTATTTTTCTGATCCCCACGCCCCTACCTTGGCAAGAGGTATTTTTGTCCAAACGTCTCTGACAAACTGTAAGCTCCCACTAGCTTGTGTCAGCTGTCTCAGTGGTTTTTCCCTATCATGGTCTTGACCTCTCTTGCTCATATAATCCCTCCCTTCTCTCTCTACAACTGATCTTTAGGAGCTCAGCTCAGTACTTATCTGTGGATCACTGTACCTGCTTCAATGAGATTCCATTACTGGATATAGTTTCTATGATGAGAGTTAGGGTAGTTACTAATGTGATTACAGGTGTAGGCCAATTCAGGTACCCACTCCACTCTTTCTAGAAGTCTTAGCTGGGGTCATCCTTGTGAATTCTTGGGAATTTCCTTAGCACCAGGTTTTTTCTTATTCCCATAATGGCTCTCTATATCAAGATGTCTTTCATAGCTCTCCCTCTCCATTTCTCCCCAAACTTGGTCATCTCAATTCTTCATGTTCCTATCCATGTCCCTTTCCTTTTACCAGCCTCCCAGTATACCCAGGAGATCTCAATTACTTCCCCTTCCTGGGGCCTACCATGTGCTTCCCTCTTAGGGTCATCCTTTTTATCTAGATTCTCTGGGGTTGTGGATTGTAGCCTGGTTATTCTTTGCTTGGCACCTAATAATCAATATGAGTGAGTACATACCATCATTATCTTTCTGGGCTTGGGATCATTTTTCCTAGTTTCATCCATTTGCCTACAAATTTTATGATGTCATTGTTTTTTACAACTTAATAATATTCCATTGTGCAAATGTACCATATTTTCTGTTACCCATTCTTTGGTTGCGTAACATCTAGGTTAGTTCCAGATTCTGGCTAATACGAATAATGTTGCTTTGAACATAGCTGAGCAATTGTCCTTGTGGTATGATTGAGCATCTTTTGGGTATATACCCAACAGTGGCATTGCTGGATCTTGAGATAGGTTGATAACCAATTTTCTGATAAATTGCCATACTGATTTCCAAAGTGCTATATAAGTTTGCATTTCCACCAGCAGGGGAGGAGTGTTCCCCTTATTTCACAACTTCTCCAATATAAGGTGTCATCAGGGTTTTGATCTCAGCCAATTTGACAGGTGTAAGAGGGAATCTCAAAGTAGTTTTGATTTGCAATTCCCTGATAGTTAAGGAAGCTGAACACATCTTTAAGTATTTCTTGCCCATTTGAGATTCCTCTGTTGAGAATTTTCTGCTTAGATCTGTACCCCATTTTTCAATTAGATTATTTGGTATTAGGATGCCTAGCTTTTTGAGTTCTTTATATATTTTTAAAATCAGCCCTCTCTCAGATGTGGAGTTGGTGAAGATCTTTTTCCATTCTGTAGGCTGCTGTTTCGTCTTACTTACTGTTGGGGTCTAGCCTTAACAGGTTCGCATATTCCAGGGTAGGAGCGTTGAATTAGAAAAATTAGGTAGGAGGAAAAGAGATACGAATGAAATACAAAGAAATAGAAAAGAACCAGGAGTACAATCAAGTGAATACTGAGTACACTCGTGTTTATTTTCCGTATGCTTATATCCCCTAATCCAAAATGGGGTGGAGAAGGAAAAAGACTGTTTTAACATGACACAGAGAACAAACAGAACAATTACTTGCTTCAATACTTGAAACATCAAGCCACTATATCCAGAATTAAGGATTCTGTTGTTTTTGATAGGACATACAGTGACTACACCTTAGACCAAGTACTCTGTAGGCAGCCACTCTCTGGGTCATACCTCCTGTCATATCCTTAAAGGTGCAGGAATAGGCTTGAATTCTCTGACCTTTGGTCAGAGTAGAATGGATCTACCTCTGTGGGCCACCTCAATAACAGAAACACTAAGTAATCACACCCTAGGTCAAGATATCTTGTTTGTAACCACACCACATTAAGTCAGACCTCTTGTCAATAAACCCACTTCTGTGGGCACCCACATATGACTCCCTTTTTAATTTATTTAATAAAGCATGTGCTTTTGATATTTGAGGCTTTTGTACAGGGTAATATTTCTCTGATTTCTTTCTTGGCCAGTTTATCATTTGTACAGAGAAGTACTGTTTTTTTGGGTATTTTTCATTTTTGTTTTTGTTTTTTTGTTTTTTTTGTTTTGAAATAATCTTGTATCCAGTCACATTACTGAAGGCATTTATCAGCTGTAGGACTTCCCTTGGAGAATTTTTGGGGTGACTTACATATACTATCATATCATAGTGACAGTTTGATTTCTGCCTTTCAGTTTGATTCCCCTTTATTTACTTTGTTATCTTATTGTTCTAGTTCGAATTTTGAATATTATATCGAACAGCTATGGAGAGAGTAGACAGCCTTGTCTTATTCCTGATCTTAGTTGAATCACTTTGAGTTTCTCTACATTTAGTTTGGCATTGGCTGTTGGCTTTCTGTATATTGCCTTTATTATATGTAGGTATGTTCTTATATCCCTGATTTCTCCAAGACCTTTATCATGAAGGGCTGTTTGATTTTGTTGAAGGTGTTTTCAGCATCTAATGAGATGATCATGTGATTTATTTTTCTTGCTTATATGGTAGATTACATTGACCAGTTTGCATATGCTTAGCCATCCCTGCATTTCTGGAATAAAGTCTATTTTGTCATAGTGGATTTTTTTTAAGTTTTCTTGGATTTGGTTTGCCAGCATTTTATTGAATGCTTTTGAATCAATGCTCATCATGGAGAATGGTCTGTAATTCTCTTTCTTAGTTGCATTTTTGTGTGGTTTGGGTATCAGGATAACTTTAGCCTTGTAAAAAGAGTTTGACATTATTTCTTCTGCTTCTATTGTGTGGAAAATTTGTGGAGGGCCAGTATTAGCTCTTTTTAGAAATTCTGGTTGAATTCTGGCCCTGGGCATTTGGGGGGTGGGCTGGGAGACTTTTGATGACTTTTGAGACTTTTTTATTTCCTTAAGGGTTATAAGTATATTTAAATTATTTTTATGGTCTTGATTTAATTTTGGTATGTAGTACCTATACAGAGAATTCTTCATTTGTTTTATATTTTCTAATCTTGTGGAGTACATATCATGAGATATGACATGATGATTCGCTGGATTTCCTCAGTGTCTGTTATTATGTCCTCCTTTTCTTTTATGATTTTCTTAATTTGGATATTCTATCTTTTTGTTTGTCTATCTTGTTGATTTTCTCAAAGAACCAACTCTTTGTCTCATGACTCTCTGTATTGTTTTCTTTGCTTCTATTTTATGATTTCTGCCTTAAATTTGATTATTTCCTGGAATATACTCCTCCTGTGTGAACTTGTCTCCTTTTGTTCTAGAACGTTCAGGCACGCTGTTAAGTTGCTAGTGTGAAATTTCTCCAGGTTCATTATGTAGTAACTTAGTGCTATGAACTTTCCTCTTAAGACTGATTTAAAAGTGTTCCATAAGTTAGGGTATGTTGTACATTCATTTTCAGTGAATTCTAAGAAGTCTTTAATTTCTTTCTTTATTTCTCTATGTCTCTTGGCCGTTTCTTGGATTTTGTTGGTTATACTTGCACCTGTAGCTCCTGTCCATCTACCCAGATTTTCTACTTGCAGAATTCCCTTAGTTTTTCTTTTCTTTTTTATCTTTATTTCAATTTTCAAGTCTTGAATGATTTCCTTCACTTTTTTTGATTGTTTTTCTTATCTTTCTTTGCTTTCTTTAAGGGATTCATGGATTTCTTCCCATTTTTACTTGTCTTTTCCTCCATTTCTTTAAGGAAATTTTCATTTCAACCTTAAGGGCCTCTATTATCTTCATAAAGTTATTTTTAGGGTCATTTCCTTCTGCTTCATCTTTGTTGGGATGTTCAGGTCTTGCTGTTGTAGAACTACTAGGTTCTGGTGTTGCCATGTTGCTCTTTATGTTGTTGAATGTATTCTTGCATTGCCATCTTCCCATCTCTTCCTCCAATCGGTGCAGGTGGGGCCTGCGGCTCTGATGATAACAGATGTGGTATGGCATGATTGGTGGGGGAAGATGCTACTGCCTGGTTGCTATGGCTGTGGTGAGTGATAGAGTGGCACTGTATGTGACCCCAGGGGCTAGGACCGAAAAAGCAAGGCTGTACCAGTAGGTGCAGGAAGAGCCTGTGGCTCCAGTGGTTGCTGAGGCAATGGGGAAGAGTTAACAGGGTGAAGACGCTGCTGCCTGGTCACTGGGGTTGTGGCTGTTGGAGATGGGTATGGGATGTGCCCTCATGGGCTTTATCTATTTCTGTATATCTTTTCTTTTCTTCTTTTTCTGTGTCTGACTGTGTGCCTCTATGGCTGACCCTTTCTTTTCTTTCTCCTTCAGTATTTCTCTCCCTTAATGATTCATGTGGTCAGAGCTGTGCATCATATGCAAAAGAAAAATCAGGTATCTCTCTGCCTCCTTGAAAACACAAAGCCCAATATGTCAAGAACCTTAGCCAGTTTATTTCCTTACATATTCTCCATGGTTCTTAAATGACACACCCCCGTGTGTGTGTGTGTGTGTGTGTGTGTGTGTGTGTGTATGTGTGTGTGTGTTTATATACATTTATTTTATGTTAAAATATTCTTTGTCAGTGATGTGCTTATATTTTATCTTAAACTGTGTATAAATTACTTCAAAGCAAGAAATAGCACAGACATTTTGAACCTCAAATGTTCAGTATCTTGGATTAGCTTATGTTTTTGGTAGTAGTTAGAAAAACTAAATCTCCCATAGACTCCTGTGTTTGAGAACTTGGACTCCAGTTGGTGACACTTTTGGGGGTGCTTATGAAATTTCAAGGTCTGGTAGCCTTGATGGAAGAAAATGTCACCAGGGATAGTCCCTGAGAATTTATAGCCCGGTTTAATTTCCAGTCCTTTCTCTGGATTTTCTTTGTGTTGTAATGTCATAAACCAGTTTCCTTTTCTGGCCACCTGGTATCATATCTTCATCAATATTATGGACTCTCATTCTAGAACTATAAGCCTAAAACAACTCTTTCCATCTATTAATTACCTGTGATCATTGTATTTTATTATAACAACAGAAAGTAAGTTAAAATAATGTTTATGATACCAGTTTCTGGCTTAACACCTATTGAATCTTTGATACAATCAGTCGTTTTGAATGTAAACACAGATTATTTATATATAGGCATATTTACACATTTGTGTGATTTGGGTAGTCAAAAGCCACAAGGACAAAGGAACAGGGAGAAGACCTGACCTACTTTGGGGTAATTCTCTCTTGGATGCACATTCCTGATCAAAAATAGCAGCTAGGAAATTACAGGTTGAATGTCATGTGTGACAAAGAAGCTGAAAAACAAGGAAGAAAGCACAAGATACTATATCTGATGGAGAAATGCCCTAGTGGCCCATCACAGAAGAGGCAACTAGATCAGCATTTTAGACTTCCAATGAGAATAATGCGCGGGCTCATGATGTAGTTGAGTGATACAGTGAAACCCTGAGTTTTATTCTTAGCACTAAACAAAATTAATAATGTCAATTGAACCCAAATTTCAGCAACTGTAAAATAAAATCCATGAATCAAATGGAGAAAATAGAGCCATTATTAAGAACTTCAAGTGTTTTCTTCTGTGTTCTTTTTAAAATTCTAGAATTCAGTAGAAAATCTTGAGGCATACCATGGAAGACAAGGAGTGCATGGTATTAAAGGAAAACAATAATGAAGCCGCATCCCATGGTGCTTCACATATTCTGAAAACAGGGAAGAAACAGGAGGGGAGAAAGAGACTGAAAGAGAAAAAAGAAAGGCTCTTAGAAACACTGGATAGAATTAGCTGCAATTGGAAGAAATGTGTGGCAACCAGGACAGGTAAGACAGTCACACACAGAAGTGCTGAATATAGGAAATTGGTTACAAGCTTCTTATACTATTTGGATCACAGTAAATCATTAATATATATTTTATCTGGTTGGGAAAAAGAAATGTTTTAATATCTAAGATTATCATTTGAAAAGTAAATACATGCAACAAAAAGCTAGAAAGAAGAAGGGATATAGAATATTAATGAAATACTCTATTTTTATATAAAAAGATGAGAATCAAATATAAAACCTTCAGAGTCATGCACAATAAATAAACACTAACCCAACACATTCAAATATATATTTCTCAGTAATTATGTTCATTGTGAGTATATTCAATTACAATAGATTTACAAATTGCAATTAAATTAACAATGAGTTATTTCTAGATACCTATTAGTGGGATTAAAATTCAAAACCACTAACAATACCAAATTCTGGTTAAGATATAGTTAGCAATAAAAGCATGTATAATTGATGGTAGATAAAAATATAACAGACATCTTTTCAGGGTTTTAATAAAATATATGAGATATGCAAAATAGAGAGAAGAAAGATTTATCTTGCTTGGAGATTTTGGTCTATTCTCTTGGGCCCATTCCTTTACCTTGGGGAAACACAGAATAACAAAATTAAGAAAGGGGAAGGCCTCCCATGGACTTGAACTTAGCATGTCACATCAAGTTGAGGTAAGACCGAACTCTTCCACATGTATAAAAGCTGGGTGAGGTAATCCAGCATGGGCAACAGGTTCCCCAAAGCCAGCTAAATGTCATGGGCAGATCCTGATCTCACTTCTAGGAGCCTTACAAACAGAATAAGTTACCCAACTGTCACACACATGCGTAGGGCTTAGACCTGTCCCATTCAGGCTCCCTAACTGTTGATTTAGAGTTTTGGAGTCCATGTACTCCCATGAGGTCAGGCCAGCTGTCTTTGTTGGTTCCTCCATCCTGACCTGGACTGCCCTGGCTTGTGCAAACTCTCCCTGCTTTCTCCAGGAGGACTAACGATGATAGCCCTAGATTTTCATTTGCAGACAAAAAAATTATCATGAATTTGAGGCCACCCTGGATTACACAGTAAATTTTTGGCCAGACTAGGATACTAAATAACAGCCTATTTCAAACCAACAAATAAACAAACAAAAAAATCAAAAGCACTCATAGTGCTACTGCCTATAATTCTAGTTGGATCTAACGTTAAATCAAGTGGGATCTTTCCCATGACCTTGAATCCCACAGTAATGAAAAAGATGTTTTCCAAATGTTGGTCTTACTGTTATCTTCCCTCAATTTTTGAATAAGACATTATACTCTATACCTTTCTCAGTTTACCACAACCTTTCTATGTCGTAGAAAATCAGTGGCTATTTTTAAGACAACAGTGAATTAAAGCAAAGTGTTGATAATATTTATGAGTTGTATTATTGGTTTTTATGTCCTACTTGGTTAGCACTGACACATTAAAAGCAACTACTAATAGGGGTTCTTTGATGCCCATTATTCTTTTTTGAAGTAGATTGGTGCTGCCAGGAGCAGATGTGTCTCACTTTCATGAAAAGCCTCATGTTATTAAAACATCTTAAGTGACATAGTCTGTGTGTCTTTGAAGTGTTTGAAGACCACCTGTCTATCTAAAACATACCTAACATGATTACACCAAGGTGGCTTTTAAAAACTGATATGGGGCTATGGGGCTCAAGAGACGGCCCAGCAGTTAAGAGCACTTTCCACCCATCTGTATTTCTGTCTTAGCCACAGCAACAGGAGGCAAGTGTCCTTGTTGAGACAGGAGCAACTTAAAGAGGAATGGGTTGATTTGGCTCAGAGTTTTAGAGGTGTCTGTCATGGCAAGAAACACATGGTTGACTTCAGGTCTGGAACAGATTGTCATGATGGGCAGGTGACAGAGAAGACTGCATGGGAAGCAGGGTGGGGCTTTAGCCTGCAGAACCACTCATCCCCCAGTGACCCACTCCCTCTAGATGTGCTGGAGTCCAGCATTCCAGCGCATGAGCTCACCGGGGACATTCTAGTCACACTGTAACAGTAGTGAGTCCGCAGTGCAGTTTCAAGGAACCAAAAGCCTCGTGTACCTCCCAAAACACTTCACCAGAGGAAGTCACTCTATCTTTTTATCTCTTAACTTTCTGTCACAATTTAGAGGCCAATTACCAAAGTGCAGACATTCAGGGCTACCTTAGATGTGAAGAAGTCCAATGAAGAGAGCATGGATAGAACATCTGAAGGCCAGGAGTGAGATCAAGGGAAGTCACAGAGGAAGGACAGCAAGGGGACAAGTGGCATGCTTTGGGCACCATCGTTTGTATCGTGTCCAGTGCTTCCATCTTTTGAGGTCCAGTTAAAGCCAAACAAGACATAATTCCACCTGAGCAATGAAGCATTGGGTGTTGGCGTCCATGTCTGGTGAGTCCCCTTGATCCTCCACCCGCTAGAGGACCACGAAGAAACTGAACCACGGATTCGCTACTGTTACAGTGTGACTGGAATGTCCCCCATGAGTCCCCTTGATCCTCCACCCGCTAGAGGACCACCAAGAATTGTGTTATTGTTCTAATCAGAAATTCCTGTTCTTTGAGACATAATCTACTTTCAAAATCTCTCCATTTTCACTGTAGGCAATTCCTTAGTGGTTCCTGGTAAGACCTTCTGATTTCAGAGGAGTGAACTGAAGTTGTTTTTATCAAGCAAGAGTAATTAAGAATAGGGCTAGAAAAATTTCCTGAGAACAACTTGACTTCTCTTACCACAGCTTTCCCTGGGCTAGAAACTGAGCTTTACTTCTTTCAGAATGATAATATAAATCACACCTGTAAGGCCTCTAATAAAATAACTAGGAATTAAAATACATAGCATAGTCTAAGATTTTCTTTGTTTAGCCTTTGGTAAATCCTTTGAAACTGATATAACTGACTATTAATTTGAGGTTAAAAAGTTGGCAATGATAAAGGGAACCCTGGGAAGAAATACAAAAGCAAAACCAAACTCGTGTTGTCTACAATATCTATCAAATGAATCACATGTTTGTGCTCTAATAGTTTATATAGAATTAATTATATAGGTTATATTATGTGTGTGAACCATTAGAAAAAGATGGTGTTTGCAGAGAGGAGAGCATATATTCTTACTGACAAGGATCATATTATTCTATTATGGCATGTGATTTGTCATGCCTAAGTCAAAATGGCAGTACTAATGAAGGGGGAAAGCTCTGATTAATGAAAATGGAATCGCTTCCACTATCCCAAAAGCCATTAATTGGCAACAGCCAGAGAGACAATCCAAATAAATATACTTTGGAAAGAGAGAGAATGGAAAGTTCAGAAAATGTCAAGATTGCTGGACTTGGGAAGCATGGATTTGAAGTTGGAAGTTGAGGACAGAATTATACATAGAAATCTGATGATGAAGGAAACCCAGTGGGATTTCCATTCCTGGTTCTTGTAGACTAGTAATAATGGTGATTATTACAAACGCTAATAATGGTGAATGCAATTAGCATTTGGAAATCCCCTGGAAAATGATTTGGTGCCTGGTTTGAGAACCTTCAGAGGAGACTTTTTTTTTCTTTTCCTGTTATGGTAACTAAGAATAATCAGTGTACTGGCAGTTCTACCATTCAAATTTCCTGACTTATAAAGTTGCCCCTGATGACCTGTAATTGATAAGTTGCATTGATGTACATTAATGCAAACTAACCTGTTTTGGGAAATTGTTGTTATTATGCTGAAAACCTGTTTACTTGAGGTAGTATTTTATAATTTGGGTCTACACAATAGACTGGTAGTCAAGATCATGTGCCATTGTCCATATTAGAGGGAGGTTCCTTAAGACTCAGGATGTTCTAAAAGGAGGTGAAACATTTTACCCTGTTTGAAGTTCATTAAGACTCAGGGATTTCTAAGTGGAAGTTCCTTTAAATAAAGGAAGAAACAACTCAGAAGTATCAAGAAGTTTCTGAAAATCATCAAATACATAGGACTCTTAGTAATCAAGGTTATACAAGGACTAAGTCCATTCTCAAAGTTACATATGCACTGTAAACTATTGGGAGTTACTCAGACAAGCTGAAATATGAGGAAGCAGGGTTAGTACTAGCCAAGTTACTTACAATGCATACCCTTCCACCTGTTAAGCTGCCTGAAGACCACATAGAACTCAATGTTTGCAGTTTTCATTAGCTGTCATTCATGCTAGACTGGATGCCTCGGCATTTAAATCATTGTTTATCTTGTAAGTAGCCCTTCATCAATACTCTAGTAAATAATATCAGTAAAACTCATTGGGGGAGGTTTATCAAATTGGACTTTGGTGATATCACTACTTTGGTTGGTTATTGATTCACTATCTGTAGTTAGAAGTTTATTCATGTCTACCCAGGGATTGACACTACTGCCACACAGTTACCATTCAGAAAGCCCTTAAGCAAGAAATTGAAGCAATTATTTCAGGAGTAGACAGTCACTTTTACATGAAACCTAACCATTCTATGATAATTTTCCATGAACATACTCACATAAAGACACACAGAAAATACATTATTAAAATTGAAACAAATCCTTAAAATTTGCTATTAGATTTTGTGCTATGAAAATATACAATCCACTGAGGCCAGCATTAATTTAAAAATAGAAAATAAATTATTATCTAATAGTTACATTTCCACACATTGCATACACACTTATATATATTATGACACTTAAAATTGCAAATTGCAATTAATAGTTACAAAATATTTCTTTATATTATTTTTAGTTGCTAGCTTTAGAAGGTGGCTCTACTATATGATCATAGGAATTACAACCTGGCAAATAATAAAAGCAGCTTTACATGGAAGCTTATGGGTATGAAGGAATTATGAATAAACACAAATTATTTTGAAATGAATAAAATGATATAAAAATTGAAATTAAGAGGATATGACAACTAAAGCATAAAGGACAAAACTTATTTTTGGTTTGATGATTACAAACATATTTATATGTGCTAGACATACAGATTATAAATGAAAAACTTACTGTTTAAAGAACTATATTGTTCAACTAAAATTATACCAGAAATTACATTGAGTAAACTTGGTGTTCATTTTTATAAGCATAGAAATCTTTGAGAATATTCTTAATATTGCATAAGCAATATTAAGCAAGGACAATATGTTAAATATTTTAATAAAAATTCTATACTATGGAATCTAAGTCTTGTATAGGAAACGGCTTGGCTAGATCATAAGAGGACAGCAAGTAACTATGACTATCTAATCTTCAACCCTATTGAAGGCCTGAGAAGGGAGATAATATTACTTGAGCAGGCAGGAACTACAATCAAGCAACTTCCAAAGTGAGCAATATATGACAAAGACAAATAACTACCTGATCAATCACCCAAAGTCTCATTTGCAATGTTGAAGCAACCAACTTTGGCTAAGGTCTATCATAAGGGACAGATCATTTTTAGAGGCAGAAAACTTTTCAGAACTGTCTTACCTTGTCTTGGCAAGATTTTCCTTGTGTCCTGCTTATCCATTTCCAGATACCATATACTTTGTCAGTGGTTGAGGTATATGAAGTTCCTTGCCAAAGACCAATTGTGCCAAGAAGAAAACAAACTCCGAGTGGAGTGTCTGGTGCTCAACATTCTCTTGGGAGTAGATTGATGCTGTCAGAACAATCATGTCTCATGTCAGCAGAACCCTAAGTTATTTAAATGTCATGTTCTACAGATCCTTTAAGTAGTTCAAGATTACTTATCTAAACAGAATACAATCTCTATGTTTCTAAAGAACCTAATTGATCTGACTGTATGTAAAACAAACATGAACAACTATTGACCTATAATGTTTAATACCTGTATAACTTAAAGTCTAAAACTTCATGTCAGAATATTAAATAATCTGTAAAATAATATGCAACAAATGAGGACAATAACCTCAAAATGTAAATAATGTATAAATATCTTGATCAGGGGTAAGAGTAATATATGCAATATGAAAATATATCCTAAAAGTTGTATCAATAAACAAAATGTCCTAAACAGAGGTAGAAGATGCATATATACAATCTGACAGAATAACTTTACATAGATGTACAAATATTGTAAACAGAAATAACAAATATAATTTGAACTTGAATCAATATACAAAAAACTATACCAATGTAAATTTTCCTTAAATAATAGCTCACAAATATTCACTGTATTACCCACTACTATTATCCCTTTTTTTTTCAGAACTAACATAGTTTCTGCCCCAACTTTCTACCTGATACAAATAATAACATCTAAACGATGTTCCCAACCCTGAGTACAAACGTTTTTGGGATTAGGGGACGTCCTTCTCTACAATTGCTTCCTGCTGTCATGGGGGTGATGTTCTCTTTATGGGATCCTGCAAAAGTTTTTAAATTACTGTCTAGTATAGTTGCAAACAATATTTGAGCAGTCAATGGGGTTTTTTTTTGTTCTTATTTGGAGTTCTGGCTAGAATGTCATGAGAAGGTGCACTATTTCAGCAGCTGGTACCCAAAAACCAGTCTTATAGTACCACAGCATCATGATGTCATTTCATCCAGGCAGAGTTGTTGCTGTGGGGCCCCATCTTCTTCCTGGTAACTTCAAAGATTACTGCAGGAAAAGGATTTGTAAGAAAATCTATTGTTCATCGTGGAAAACTTAAACATCATTCACAGAGACATATATTCAATAAAGAATACAATATAGACCAAATAGACATGGAGAAAGTAAAATTTTTCTTAAAGTCTTCCTTCTCTGCCATATGAATAGATTGACCTCAGTGACTGACTGAAGAGAATGTAAGGTACTAGAAAAGCCAAAGACTACATGAGTATTTTTTTTTAAAAAAATAGAAATAACAATTCATCTTTAATGATATTATTCAAATACTAGGTAGATGTACCCTTGTGAAAAACATTTTAATATTGTAAAAATATTAAAGTTCTTTTAGGGTTGTACATTTACAACAACTTTGAAAACATAATATAAAAGAAAGAAAAACGTAAGTTTCAATTCACTTCCTACTCTTCATAAGTCTAAATCTTTGGAGCCAACTTTCCACAAAGATCAACTTGCACATAGCAATTGCCATGGTTACTACTGCCAGTCCAGTGCTTGTAACTAGTAAGTCTACATTATAGTCATAACTAGCAGATACCATGTACAGTATAGGAATTTCTAGAGTAGATCTTAAGAAAAAGGAAGTCAATGTTGGCTTGGAGAATATTTTATAACTGATATGACCTAAGGAAGAAATATTCTACAGAGGCATTTCTTTTTTAATGCCATAGATTTGTAAGAATACAGACTTCACACATCATGCTTACCATTCTCTTAATGTTATCCCCCATGTCTCTCCTTAATCATTGAAATTTTTTCCTGACTTTTCCAAGTCTAACTCTCTTTGTTTCATTGTCAAAATAACAATGAAGTTATTTTTGAATGAAGAAATCATAGTTGTGACAATTGAAAGCTTCCAATCTTTTGTTGAATCCATTACTTTTTAGAGAAATGAGTACAATGCTCATAGTGGCCTGAAATGTATTGTATATGGAAAGATGCAGACTCCCTCAATTTCCTCTGCCTAAAAATGCTCTCCTTTCACTTTGTCATAATTGATAGTCCTCACTTCCTTCACTCTGGGCAGGCAATTTTCTTCACCATCTTCCTGAATACATTACTCTGCTTCAATATAATTATGTCATTTTGCATTGTGCATTATACATGATATTGTGTTGCATAGGAAATGTTCATTCAAATATGAGAAGAAGATGCCATTTATCTTTCAATCTTATCTTAACTTTTGGACTCATATGGGGAAGATTTCTGTGAAGCCTAGAATCATATTCAAGTTCTCACTCTCTCTCTGTCACACACACACACACACACACACACATGTATATGTCTGTGCCTATCTCTCTATTCCTCTATCATTATCTATCTCTGTTTCTAGTGTTTCATTTATTTTCATAAGGCTTATTATAATCAATTCATATATGATTCCACCAATAAACTGAACATCCCACCATGAAGGCACAGCACACACATATTTTGTTTTCTTTTTCATTTCAATAAACTAGATCTCAGTAATTTTTGAGTGATTGTTCTAATTCTCAATCAAGTGAAAGTTACTAATACTGAATAACTATTGAATCTGGTGAATACTTGGTCTATCTGTGCTTATTAGGGTTAGTTTGTTATTAACATTATCTCAGTTTCAAGAACTACAATTCAAAGTAGAGACTCAAAAGTATATAGGAGGAGTGTTCTACTCTTTCCCTTCCTTCTCTTCATTTTCTCAAACCCTCCTCCTTTACTCATTTCTCCAGGATGAACTTGAGATTCTGGGCTCAAGTGTTCCTCTTTTCTCAGTATCCTAGACCCTGAGACTGTAGGTGAGTAATAGTATGCCTAATAGTTAACATTAATTATACTTTATAGTTTTTTCGGTTCCAAAACAGATAAATGATAGATAGCATAGATAGATAGATAGATAGATAGATAGATAGATAGATAGATAGATAGATAGACAGATGACAGAAAGTTAATGGGTAGGAAATATATAGATAGATTGGAGATAGACAGATGATAGAGGGAAGGATACTTCATTGATAGGTAGATAATAGACTATAGAATAAGGGATAATACCCACTAAGAAGGAGGAATCAATTATCTAGAATATTGTAATCCTTTTGAATGTTGTGAGATTGACAGTAAGGAAGGACAGACATTTTTTATAGCCACCTATAGATTCTGAAATATATATATATATATATACACACATATATAGAGAGAGCATAAACTCTATACATGTTGTTGTGCACAAATTTCCCCAGTTTGAATCTATAATTAAGTCATTAACTAAATGAAATTGAGACTCAGTGACCAAAGGAAATAATTTAGATATAAACTGGTGCTTTCTTTACTAGCTCAAATCCACACCTGGAGTTTCTATGAGTTATGCAACAACAATAGTGATGGCCCGTGATGTTCATAAAGAACCAGTTTGGGGCAGAGTGTGTTGCAGCAAGTTTAAAATAATTATTTTATACTTCAAAGGATTTGTTGTTTTAAGACGGTGGAGATGCAAACAGCCAGGATTACCAATAACCTCATCTCTGTTACAATCTTGCCTAAAATGAGTTCTGTCCCTTGTGCCACCATATACTTCCAATTATAGGGTTAGGAATTTACAAGGGTTCTTTGCTAAAATGCTGAAAGCAATGCAAGCTGGATTTATAGATTCAGGGGAACTTTTTGTTAACTTAGCTCCTGCTATATTCAGAGGTGAAGGCAACCAAACACAAAATCAAACCTTGAAACAACACTGCAGGGAGATCAGTGTAAGACATGAACAAGTCCCAATTTAAATACCTCCCTTACACCTTTGCTACAGGAAAAAAAATGAAGAAGCAAACTTCCTTCCAAAACAAATTAGAATGATATTACATTTCATCGAATAGGAAAATAATATAAAAGTTGGTTGTAGTTTTAGAAAAATGGAAATCCTACACAGTTATATTCATTTTTATTTCCCTGAAAGGAAGGAAATGATGTTATCTGCTATTTCTTAAGTGTTAGGTGGTTTAAGAATAATTAAAGACATGTGAACAAGATCTCCTGAAATAATTACATGTAGAAAATTTACATTTAGTCCTTAAAGCTTGGTAGATTATGCTCTATAATCCATAGACAATAAAAATAAGAGCTTATATTTTGCTGTTATTTTAAAATTAGAGTCCCTTATAACCAGGGATTTTCATTAGCATAAATCACGTGTGTCAAGAAGCATAAACTGTGACAGAACAGAAACTGGGTTGGTTAGTGATTGGAAGACCTCATCCCAATGAGTGAGTGAAGATGACCAAATGGCTGAAATGTAAAGGCTTTCCCAGAAGAACTTAGACCCAGGTTTAGGTTAAATTCATATGGTACACAATTCTAGATTATATATTATATAAAATAATATTGTGCATTATTGTACTAGGTCTTTAGTAGATATGGTTAGAGAAGCCATATACAGTTTTAAAGAATAACAAGGTCATCCACATGAGCAGAACCAGAAAGATTACATATTGGCATAAGAGAAGTAAGATTGTATAGCTCAACTATTCAGAATAGAGTCATCAAATAACTACCAAGAGCTTCTAAGGTGTAACACCATTGAAATTTCCTATATTCCTTTTAAAGCATCTTTCTATTAATGCATACAATCACCATGGGTCTACTGGCTAAGGGCTCCTTTTCTTTCCTTGGTTACCAATGAGAAGGTCTTTAAATGCTAGTGTATAAGAAATGCACTGTCCTCCATGTTTGGCCATGGAGCAGGAGGCAAGAAAATAGTTGATCACGGCACTCTCTAGCATAATGGTTCTCAACCTCTGGGTCATAACCCCTTTGGGGGTTGCATATTTGATATCCTGCATATCAGATATTTGCACTGCAATTCATAGCAGTAACAAATTACAGTTATGAAGTAACAACAAAAATAATTGTATCGTCGGGAGTCAGCACAACATAAGGAACTGTATTAATGGGTCGCAGCATTAGGAAGGTGGAGAAGCACTGCTTTCCCACTACAGCCCCTTTTGAGGCCTCAGGATTTAGGATATATGGCCCTATGACCATGATTGTTTTCATCCAGGCTTAGGGTATTGGTCTCCTTATTCCTGAAGGGTTTATAATCCCTTGAGACCGCAAATAAGTTTTGCACCTCATCAGCAGATTATAAAATAGTTTTCAGCCTGAAGACTGAGACTCTTGTCACTGCAGAAATAAGAGTTTTCCTAATATAGCTTGGAGATGAAAGTCTAGAGATTCTTTATAGCCTTCAATTGTCTTTTATCAGCACTCGATTTTCCATTCTCTTCCTCTCTCTCTCTCTCTCTCTCTCTCTCTCTTTTTCTCGTGCAGCTTCTCTTCTTACCCCCTGGTCATTCAAGATGTTTGAGCTCTATTTAGCCCATTGTTTGACATGTATATAGCATGTTATTTACATGGCATGCAGCCTTGCTGATGGTTATGCATCTTCACAAAGGTCAAGCACAAGTTGATAACAGACCACACGTGGAAGCCAGAACCAAGGGCTTGTAAACTGGGTCCTAGATATAAGCTTAGTTTTTGGAGCTCTCAAAGTCTGAGACTGATATCTAATCAGGAGAAACTGCCAATGCCTCCTAGGACTCTAGGACATCTTCAACCATCAAATAGCTGTTGCCGCATTTAATGCATCTGCCCTTCTTCACTGTGGAAGGTATTGCCACTGACGGACCTTTTCCCATTTATGTTGCTTCTTTCTTCATTTTACCACAATACTGGAAATATGTAAGAACAGACTATTTGAGAAAAGTATTATGGAGACAAATACTGTTGATCCAATGTAGAACGGGAAAGTGTCTCTTAATCAATTATTAGCAATTTGATTATTAGCAAGCTGACTATATATCCCAAGAAGAAATCAATCATAGCCATTGGGGGAATCAAACATAGTCACTGACTTGGACCAATTATGTCACTGCCTCTTAATACTTGTGGAAATAGTTCTTCTACCAGGGAAGTGCTCCCATTCTGCCCAATGTGAAAATCGATTGTGTTATTTAGAGTTCATTAAACCATTGAAGTTTGTGCTAGTGAAACAGGTGGTACACACAGTTTCAAATAGCCTTGGCTGTGTCTCTAGGAGGCAGAATACCAGCTAAAAAATTTGAGTAATTGTGTAAAATCATTCATGACATATTCTAGGTGGTTGGTGCAAACATGAAAACAACCTGGATAGCTGGTATGTGTGAATGTGAGGAGGAGATGAAATTCCTAGGAAATGTGAATTATTTGACATGATTATGAGTAGTAGGGGGCCGGTTGTTTGTTCCTGGCTGCTCAGCCCTGGAATAAGCACAGAGAAACCATATTATTTTCAATACTGTTTGGTCAATTAGCTTAAGCATATTTCTGGCTAACTCATATCTTAAATTAACCCATCTCCACTAATCTGTGTATCAACAAGAGGCTGAGACTTAATGGGTAAACTTTTGACATCTGTCCCCGGCAGGGCTACATTGCTTCTCCCTGATTCTGCCACCCGTCTCCCAGCATTTATTTTAGTTTTTCCCACCTACCTCTCTGTTCTGCCCTGCTCTGCTCTACGCTCAAAGCAGTTTCTTTATTCATTAACTAATAAGAGCAACACATATAAAGAAGGACCTCCCACACCAAGTATGGCCATGTCAAGGACCTCAATGCCACAAAAATCACAGGAACTGAAAGTTCTTCTACAGTTCAAAGATGAAGAAATGACAGGAATGTCTTATCCTCTACATAAGGATGCTGACAATATGTACAGAAAGATTCGATTGCAGTTTTCTTGTTCTAGAGGGCAGGATGAGACATTTCCCCTACAGATAGCGATGCCAAGATTAGCTAAATTGCCTTCTCCTCCTCTTTCGTTCTGTATATAGTAAATGCGGAGCTTCTGAGATGGTCCATGTGTGGTGGAATTACAGTGAAAGGCCCCACAGATTACAACTTGTTTATGTGTCTGTGGTGTCTTCATTTATACTGCACAGTCAGGTCAATCCTAAAGTCATGTAGGCCATAACAGTAGCTTGGCAGTCCTATTGCTTGGCACCAGGTTCAGCAAGGAAAGTTCATAACTTCTAATCAGATGTCAAGTTGCCCCGAATGCCCAAGATCTTTGCTTATTCATAGATAAATCTTTACAAATAGAATACTTACAAATGCTATTTTAAAGAACTTTTAATTAACACTAGCAAAAATTTTAACAGATTGCTAAAATGCTTTTTAACAGCCAGCCAATAGCTAAACAGAAGTGCACCCATTATCTCTTACAGGAGACCACTCCATTTTGCTGAAATAAAAGAGAAAGAATGTGTCCCTCCCATGAAACTGAAATGAGCTCCTCAATTAAAATTATCATTTTTCTTGCACCTCATTATAGTTATTATTTGTATAAAGAATGCATTTAATTTATTGAGATGTTACCAAAATTTTATTGTTCTATTATGGCTTTATAGACTCCTTTATGCATTTATTTATTTATTAAGATGATTACTTCCAATATTGCTTATAAACAATGTATGGGATTTGAGGAGTGTTTATTGAGTGGGCAGATATCGATTCTATTTTATCCTGAAATGACCTTGCTACTGTTGGTCTTTCTTTAAGGACTGCTCCTTTTCATCTTTCAGACAGAGGACCACATATTTTCCTTCCATAATTCTACTGTGATTGAATGTGTTGAATGCTCTGAATGTTCAGGGGTACAGATTCTTCCTGCAGTTAATTTTCTGTTTTGAACACTAGAAAAACTACCTAAAATTAAGTAATTTTAAATAGTTACCAATTAACTGAAATATGGAAATAAATAAATTAATAAATGAAAGGGAAAAAACACTGATTAGTTCATGCTAGCCAATTGTATAGCACAGAAGGCAGAGATTCTCATTCTGATGTTGATGAATGCTAATGGTGGAGAAAGTACATCATGAAGCACAGAGTAGAAGCAAAGAAGTACTTACCTCAGAAAGTGAGTCATTTGGGGCATATTCTGAAAGAAGGAAGTTATGTTGATCAGAAAATATGTCAGAAAAATTAGAGTTAGCTAGGAAAATAAGAGTGAGGTCATATAGGAGCAGAGAAAGACCAGTTGTAGGTTTGATTCATGAGTCTAGTTTGCCTGTGTCTCTAGGACAAAAAGTGTGGTTTTGTATAACTCATCTCCAACTCAACCTTTTCGAGATGGTTGAAGAATCACATTTATTGAGAATTTCAACTCTATGTCAGATGGAATATATGCAAGTGGATAGAAGAATATAGAGAGATGACATGCATATACTTAAAGAGACCATAGGTTTAAAACATGTCTGCCAGTTTTGTATTTAGAAAAGTCAGAGTACTGGGAAGTGTGAGTCTGAGCAACAGCTAGTACTCAGTCAGTATTTGATTTTGAAGAGACTTCACTTTTCTGTTTACTAATAATAAATTCTATTGGAAATGAAAATTCATATGAAGTCATGTGTTTTATGTATAGATATATAAATGAATACTTACTATAAATAAGTATTAAATTTACATCATCTTTATATTCTAAGAAACATTTAACTGCAGAAACTAACACCTTACAAATCAAAAGCTAATGAAGTCAGTAGACAAAAGAGGAGACTACAAGAGAGAACGTAAAGTAGTAAATGGGCAAGGGGTGGATCTGTGTGGAGTTATAAGAAGGTATTAGAAATAAATATGATCAAAATGCTTTACATGAATTATGAAATTCTCAAAAAATTAAATGTGGTATATTTTAAAAGAAAATATGGAAAAAATATTTAAGACAAAATGAGAAATAACATTTAATAAGAATACCATGTCTCCATGATGAAAATGCAAGCTTAAAACACCACATCTAACTTTGACTAGAGCTCAAATTCAGGTTTTGATATAAAAAGTTTGAAGAAAGTGGTTTATGTAATCAGTTTCCAGAAAGACAACATAAATAGCAGGCTCACACACAAAAATTACGTAATAGAAAAAGTAAACTAATTTCCGAGGGAGTCTTTCTAGAAGGAGAGCAAACATTAAGAAAATTGTGTTAAAAATACACTCAAGTGGAGCAAACTGGTGGTCTACTGACCTTAGTAGGAAGCATTCCATCTATCCCCTAACACTCACCAAAAGTGAGTTTTACCATTATGGTTATTGTACTTCATCAGGAAATCATTTCAGTATATATATAAAGAAGTAATAATTTGATTTCTTTTAGAACAAATAGTTGAAGAAAAATACAAAGGAGAAATGCTCTCATATTTACTGGGCAAATTTATTGAAAGTGGGAAAACTCTGAAACCATAAGAAGATTCTCAATTGTTTCTGAATTTCATTGATGTAAAACCCTGACTAGAAATCTGGGGGAATTTTCATTACTCTTTCCTTTAAACTATATCACATGTTTTATAGTCGTTCAAATTTTAAGAAAGCCTGAAATAGTTCTTCCCATAATGATGAGTCTGTAAACATAGCTTTCTTATGGTTCAGTATACAGGGAGCAAACTTAGAATTTCTGTGAATGAACAATATATCTTCTCATTGTTGATGCTGTATCATTCATTTCAGCTACTACAACTAAAGTGAAGATTAGCTTGACACTGAGTATGAATCACTCAGTCTTTAACAAGTTTATGTTATGAATCATTGTTAATACGTAAAACAATTGCCTAAAATTTCCTTACTCAACACTCAACATTTCTTGTATTTTATCCTTAACATTATCATGTTTATTCAAATCATCCTAGTTTCTACTCCCCTTGTGGGAGAGAGGATCATTTTTGTGGGTAAAGTCAATGCAATATGATTAGATGATATAATCTTCACTTTAAGATTGATATTCACCACCAGGTGGTGGTAACACATGCCTTTATTCCAGCACTTGGGAGACGGAGGCAGGCAGATTTCTGTGAGTTTGAGGCCAGCTTGTTCTACAAGAGCTAGTTTCAAGACAGGCTCCAAAGCTACAGAGAAACCCTGTATTGAAAAACCAAAAAATAAAAAAAGATTGATATTCTACTTAATATTCTTGTACTATAGTTATATGTGTTTTTGTCAGTTTAATATACACTTTTTTTATAAAATGTATCTGTAGGAGTGAAAGGCATAGTAATACTGAGATCTGCAACTGGACAAAATGCAGACAATAAGTGACCATAGGTTTTTCTGCACCCAAAGAAACAATTGCAAGTATTCTCTACTTGCAAGGCTCAGGAAAATAATGGAAGAGGAGCCAAAATATTGTAATAACCAGATCATGAGGACACTTGCTACTATGAAGTCTCTTCTCTGTATGGCGGAAACTGCTAACTGAAATGTAAATAATGCAGTCACCTAGAGTGAAGGTGTAAGTCACAAAACAATCCCACACCAGTTCGGAATTATGATTAATAAAAGGGTTATTTATTTAAGTGGAAAAAACTTACAGATCACTGTCCCAGACAACAGCCCTCTGAGTGATCAGGAATGAAGTCTAACAGCCAGAAACTGGAAGGAAGAGAGAGAGGGCATGGCTATCTCTGCTTTTTAAAGCAAAAGAGACCACACCCAAGTGGACTGGTATCTTAAAGGCTATTGGCTGAAGGACTGAAAGGAGCTCCCCTAGCACCTCCCCCTTTTGTTTAAGTAAGAGAGTTCCAAACCCAATACAAAAAAATATACACTAGGAACAGATATCAAATATAAGATTAGAATTAAAATCAGCATAAACAATATTAAGCAAGGAACATATGCTAAATGTTTTAATAAACATTCTATCCTAAGAAGTCTAAGTCTTGTATTGGAAATGGCTTGGCTAGATCATAAGAGGATGGTAACTATGACTATCTAATCTTCATCCCTATCAAAGGCCTGAGAAGCCTAGAGAAAACCTGAACAACAACAACCCCAAAAGGCATCCCAAGACATGAAAGAAATTCCACATAGCAAAATGTCTGACTGAAAAGTTATAATCTGTAACTGCTAAAACAGGGAGAGCCAGTATTCTCCAGGAACAAGACCCTGTGAAACTATGCAATCCCAAGTGGTCATTCCTAAACAACTATTCATAAGAGCATTGCCAAATGGAATCAGTAGGACACATACACACACTGACACACACACATATATGCATGCACACACAACACACACACATATGTATATATGGAAGAAGTTATGAATTTGAGAAGGAATTAAGACAACACTAAAGGATTTACAGGGACAAAGGGAGTAGTAGCAACGTTATAAAAATAGTGCTCAGGTAAAATTCTCAACTGAAACATTAATTTATAAAAAGAATCTAATTATCTATGAGTGGCATGTTTTAAAATTTCTGAAGATACTAGCTTTTGAAATTTCTTTTTCATCAAGTAAATCTCCTCCCATTGTTTTCTGACATTTACAGGTGTTTTCTGACTTTATTTGGGATCTCCACAGAGTTCTAACCCTGAGAAGTGTGTGGATCATTGAATGCCTTGGTTTGAATGACAGTTTTTGGTGATACAGAACTCTCATTTGTGAATTAAAATCCAATCTCCCAGAAAAAAAAAATGTGTCTCTTATTCTAACATTCCTTTGAAGATGTGAGGACACTGACAGAGCTAGAGAGATAGGGGAAATAGAGCAAAGTCTAAAAGAGATGCTTATAACTGTGAAGCAGCTCTCAAGGACATTCTGTACCCAGACTTTTCATCCTACTCTTTCTTAATTGCAACACACATTTTCCTGAAAATTCTATATATTAAGGTGTCAGTTTTTATAGAATCTTCAGGGTGTGTGTGATGGTGTATTTGTGGGCATGGGTTCTCATGCCCATTTACAAATGTAGGTCAAACAATAGACAACCTCAAGAATCATCCTCAGGAATGCTAGTCAGTGCCTTTGAGAGAGGCGTCTGCTACCCTGAATTCATCATCTAGGTGAGACTGAGTGTTTGATGAGTCCCAGGAATTGGCCTCTGCTTCCTCAGGGGTTGACTTACAACAAGGAGCCACCAGGTATAGTGTTTTAGGTAAATTCTGGAGATCAAGCTTATGCTTGTAAGGCCAACAATTTACTGATGAGCTATCCACAGTCCCTGGAATCTTTATATTTCAAGGCATAGTTTTCATATAAATCTAGTTATCCTGTGAGAAAGAATCATGTATTCCAAACAGATGTCTATGTAGTTGATTAGAAGATAAGTAGTAAAATAATAATAAAGGAAATTCTGTAGCTAATCAGCTCTTCATAGTCCATACTGATGTGGAATATGTTGTCTCCCATATGCTCTCTCAGTGACCTTCTTCCTTCTCCATCACAATGAAGAACTGTAGCTTTCCATGGATAACTGCAAATAAGTTTAGACCTTGCTTCTAGAAATACCAAGGCACTGTTATGCAAGGCAGTAACCTGATGAATTCTGCATCACCTGCCATCCTGGATTACATTTTTTTGCCCCCTACAAAGCTCATATTGAAATTTTATTTCCAATGTAATGATATGAGGTAGTAAAGCCTTTAAGAAGAGATTAAGAATTTAAAAGGAAAAGATCCTTTTTTTCCTAAAGAAGGAGGATTTCACTCTCATGGTACAGGATTAGATGTCTGAATAGGGGTTGTTACAAAGGTAAGCTGTAGTTCAGGCTTTGTCAGTCCTGCTTGTTTATGTCTGCCCACCAGTTAGCCACCAAGAGTTCAAGAAGTACAAACTCCTCCCCATCAGTTAAATAGACTCCAGCAACAGGCTTTGGCATTACCCAGAATCTGGAACCATTGACAAAATTCTTTTTCTTCACAAATCATTAAGACTCAGGTGCTCTGTTATAACAGACAATGATGAATTAATACTCATTGCCTTTCTTGAAACCCACTTCCCATCTCTAAGTTTCTACATACCCCTGTGCAACAATCACTTTCACAAAGTTTTCCTTTCCAAAAAGCTCTAGCTAAAGCAGCTGATTGTTTAACTCTCAGAGAGTCCTCATAATGAGTCATTCACAGGGATATCGCAGGATTATTTGCAGCCCTTGGTAGGCAGGTTTCATGTTGTTTTATGATAGACGACCTATTGAATTTACACTTCAAACAGGAATGTCAAAGGAGAACAGAGAGCTCAGAGTTTGTAGACAACTTAGAGGAAAGGAGAATAATTCATAATTCTAATTAGGAAACCTTACTTAGAATCACAGAATTATATGTTCTTAGAAGTAGACTTGATAAAAACAAGAGTTAACTGTAACAGCAAATGAATAGCTCATATTCACTGAACATTTATATGACATATATTGATCTTACATGTTTATAATTAAGGACATCAACATCCTCAATGAAGAAATGGAATCACTGAGCCAGTTCTGTTCATGAAGAACACGCTGCACAGAGACTGAAGAATTTCTCAAGATCCATGCAACCAGTAGTGAAGATTTTGGATGTCAGATTATACAGTTCATACTCATTACATTGTCACTCTTAAAATTATACTTTGCAAAGCTAACTTATGCATTTCCATGGAGCTGAAGGATAATTAAAATATACTCATAATGGCTAAAGAGATAGGCTAGTGGATTGTACCGAAACCATTGTGATGACTAGTGTCTGGGTCCCCAGAAATTGGGAGAATCCAAGTTTGGTATTATTAATCTGTCAGTTCAGTACTCTAACAGCAAGGTGGAAGATAGATACAGAGTTATCTGAAACTCTTGAGCCAGCTACTAGGGTACAGACCATCAAAAATAACTAGAAGATCCTGGACCCTGTCTTAAGCAAAACTAGAGGGCAAGAGGACTGATGTCTGAGGTGGACCTCTGGATTATACATGCATTTTGTGCCAGAGAATGCCCTCTCTCTCTCTCTCTCTTTTTCTCTCTCATACACACACACACACACATACACACACACAGAAGAACACAATACACTCAAGAAAGTAATTCATGAGGCACAAATAGGTATTACCACTAAATTTGATTGATTTGTTAGAGCTCAACTAAAAACCAAAATATATGAATATGTCAGTAATCAATAATACTGGTTTGAGTAACTGAAGCACTCTTCATAGTTATTTTTATGATCAGAAATGATACCTTGATGTAGACCATATTTTAATCTCTTATCCTGCCTTGAAAAGTAGACCGAGTAGTTCTCATATAGCTCATATAGCTCCTATGTTACAAATATAAAAATTGAGCCTCCTCAATAAATTAACTGACTTAGATGATATTCACTGACCTCTAAGCCAAAGCCCTGGCTGTGGGTCTGTAATTTACATAGTGCTTATATCTAGCTGCTGATGCAATGTAGAAAAGGTGAGAATGAGTTGGGGAGTGAGCCTACAAGCAAGGGCAGGATAACATCTTCTCGAGCTTGAGCTCAGTACTATAAATATAAAAACAAGAAAACTAGATGGTGGTCAATTAGGGGTGTTCAAAAAGAACTGGATGAATGTATTGTAATTTTTGCAACATCTAAAAGCTTTACATTTGTCTGATTGTGTTTTAGCACACACAAATTTAATGACTGAACTATTTAGTTATAACATTAACAACCTTATCAAAGTTTTAAAATCACTGGGCATTCTCAGATTTCGTTCTTATTAAATGAAGATTTAAGATCATGAATGAATTTTAACTTTTCATGAAAAAATGAAACCCCACATATCACAGTAAAATGTCCTAATGTAGCCTTCTCCATGTATTTTTAAAATGTAATATCCCACCTCTTCCTCTCTCATCACTCATCCGCATACTCAAATATTCCAAAATTCCTCTGTTTCACAGGCTTAATGTATATATTCATTAAACTACACCTGCACCTCCTCTCTCTTACTCCATAAAGTGTCTCCCCGTTTTCTGGGTCATCAATCTCACTTTTCTTCAACTCTTCACTCTTACACAAGCTTTGAAACCTCCCCCAATCTCCTTTTGTCTGTTTCATCTGCTCCTTTCCCATTTCCTCTTTCATTCTCCAGTTTCCACCAAGTTTCACAGAGGATATGAAAGAGTGCCCAAACCAAGCTGCTAGCATTCTCAGCAGTGGTGACATGATATTTTACATCTCTATTGGTCCTGTTCTCACATAAAGACAATTGCAAGAGAGCATCTATCATTCTCAACTCAAATTTGCTATTTCAAGAAAGGATGGGATCTTGCCCATGCCTCATATGTCTCCACTACCAGTGGATGGAAGGCAGGTTGTGATTACCTCGCATGAACTGAATACTGATAACGTATTTCCTTCCCTCCTCATTTAATGAATCCATTTGAGCTGTGGTAATGCGGTGTTAGAAGTGCCTGTCAGTTCTCCTCTTCGTTGACAAGCATCAGGCCAATGTGTGACTTCCTTAGAGAATATTGTCCAAATGTGACTAATCTTCAACAAATTGCTCTCAGCACACTGTGTCCTGGTTTCCATTCTGAATTCTGTGATGTGTTTACAGGTGGCTGTGCCAACCTTAGAAGATTTGAGTGTACAGAAAAAAGCCGGAAACATATGCCTCATTGGTAATTCAGAAGAGGCAGCCAAAACCCTTATCCATAGACCTAAATCAGTGACGTTTGCTCCCCATTGCAGCCTCATCAGCTTTCTACTCATACCCTTCTCTTCAAACTCTGCTATATGATACAACTGGCTTTTTCAAAACAAGACAAAGCTGTAAAACATTACAAATCACACGTCTATGATATGTGAGTGTGTAGAAGGTTCACTTAGGAAATAAGAGCCATCAAAGACTAGGAACAATATGGGCCAGAGTCCTAGACATGATAGAGACAAATATGCGGAAGCCTCAAAATTTATGTTGAGGTAACTGATCTGCTTTCCAACTGCCATACTTGTAAAAGCCAACCCACAAATGGCATAGCCACCTAGAAAGACTTTTTTAAGTGTGTAAGTCAACTGAAAGAAAGCAGTAAGTCAGCAAAGATTCCTGGTCAAATCAAAGTGTGTGCTTATTCTACAGGAACCCTCATTCAACTTTGAAATGCCCTGTGTTTTAAACCAAGCTTCTCAGTGGCCAAGTGAACAATGTAGATTACTATTTCACCCAAATATCACTTGTTCCACCTAAATTGTCCCATATATGTAAAATCAGAAAAAGAATACATCACACATATCCAAATATAAGTAAATAATTTGATGACTACAAGCCAAGGAGGTCTTTGTATGCATACATTAGTATAAGCACTAGATAACAAAAGGAAAAAATCCACTGAATAATAAAACAAACAGATGTCACAGATAATAACTCATACTGGTGACATTGTAGAGCAAAGGGAATTCTTTTCTATTGCTGATGAGAGTGCAAACTTCTATAACCACTCTGAAAATCAATATGGCATTTCCACAGAAATTTGGAAATGTAGTGAGAGTCATGGAGGGAGGTCTGGTGGGAGTCATCTGTGGAATCCACAGGAGAGGTGGAGGAAGGGAGGCAGCAGCTGGCGTTCCATTACAGTGCTAGGGTCTAGCCTGAGGTATTGGGTCCAGGTGAACAGAGAGAACAGAGAAAGTTTGCAGGCAGGCTACCTGGTTGGTCTTCTGGCAGACATAGCTTGTGGTTAAAAAGGGGATATTGGCAAACAAAAGAGTTCCACAATAGCCCAAAATGGAGAATAACAAAGGTTTATTTATCTAGCGATAAACTCACAAAAAGAGAAGCGATCTGTAGTCCTCTGAGAGGGCTGGAAACTGGAACTGAATCCAGCAGCCAAGAGACCTGCACATACTTTTTGTCTGCATTTATAGCATATGAAACCACACCCAAAGTGGGCTGGTATCTTAAAGGCTATTGATTGAAGGAGTTCAGACATTACTGCCCCCTTTTGTCTAAATAAGAGAGTTCTAAGCCTAATACAAAACTATATACAGTAAAAACAAATATCAAATATTGTCCAAGGAAAAGAAGAGGCAAAAACATACAAAAAAAATAGAATGACAACCAACAAAATGGCTTGGCCAAGTCATGAGAAGAAAATAACTATGACTATCTAGTCTTCAACCCCATCAAAGACCCGAGAAAAGGAATAATATTACTTGAATAAACAAGAAGTGCAATCAAGCAACTTCCAAAAGGTGCAAGAAGTAAGAGAGACAACTGGCTACCTAGGTAATCACCCAAAGTTTCATATGCAACATTGTGGCAACCAACTTTGGCTAAGGCCTAGAACAAAGACAGACCATTTTCAGAGGCAGGAAAATTTGAAAAATTGTCTTACCCTGTATTGGCAAGCTTTGTAAGTCTTTTTGCTTGTGTCTTACTTATCTAGTCTGAACACCATGCATTTTATCAGTGGGCAAGTTGGGGGCAGTTCTTTACCCAAAGGCCAGTTTTGCCAAGAAGAAAACAAGCTCCAAGTGGAGTGTTTTCAGTGCCCAACATTCTCTTGGGAATAGATTGGTGATGCCAGGAGCAATCATGTCTCATGTCAACAGAATCCTAAGTTATTTAAATGCTATATTCTACAGTTCTTTGAAGTGTTTGAAGAAAACCTATCCATCTGAAATATATCTCTGTATATCTAGAAAACCTAACTAATATGACTATAAGTTTGGCTATTATAAATAACTACCTATTAATCTATATTTTAATTATACATTACCTTTTTAAATGTGCTATACAAACACAATGCCTTAAACAAGAGCAGAAATATATATATACACAGCATAACAAAATGAGCCTTAAATATATATATATATCAATAATCAAGATCAATACCAATGCAAAGTATTCATCTCTATATTAGAAAGTAGTCATCTCTATATCAAAATTAATAAATGATTGTGACCATTAATCACTGGTAATCAACCCCCTTTAAATGAAAACAAAAATTTATAAACAATGATTTTGTAATGTTGGGCATTGTTTTCTTTAAACATTTTCTGCTGTTTGTTGAACAAAGTGTTTTTAGGGTTCATGGAGACCTTTCAGAGGGTCTTGTTCCATCAAACCATATTAGCCTGGAAGAAATCCACAGCTTCCCATCTTCTCTGGAAACAAAATCAGAACCTGTTTTTCAAAGTAACATGTCTTATATTTTTGGTTGTGAGCCTACCCGTTAGACTCAAATTTTGAAGTTAAGATACTTTTTTACTGGTTTAACCTAGCAGCCCCCAGAAACAAATGTCTCCCTGTAGGCAAAAAAGTCAAAGAAAGCACAATAATATACACAATCCAGACTCTCTGTGTATATTCCCTCTTCATGTGGCTTATTTTTCTTTACTCTTTTAATCTATGACTGTATTTACTCTTTTATATTACTTTTACGGTCTCTTTAAAGACTTTGTTTTATTTTTAAACCTATTTTTTGTAACTGTCCATACAGTTTTTCTTCTCTCTCCCAGGCTTGTGTATATTTATCCAAGATTGTGACCCATCCAGAGGTGTTTTTCATCTAAACCTGTCTTTATTGCATATCTGTAATCATTTTCTGACTAGGAGCACTTTTTTTTTAATCGTAAGCCAGTGTGACTAGGACCAACTCTGTGGCCCTGCCTATTTGTTCTGCCCCATCCAACATGGTGGAGGTATCTTTACTGACTCTGTGAGCCATGCTCATCACCCTAGCTCCAGGAGCACAGTGGGTCTATGTTGTCATTAAGCAACTAGTAGCACTCTGCTCACAAATTCTATTTAAGTGCTCCTTAGGTGGATCTCTTGCTGCTCATGCCAGTATGAACCAGGAAGCTATTTTTTTTAAAGGAGTATGGCTACTGCTTACTGTCAGCAAAAGGAGTCTTTCTGAAAATAATGTGGCTACCAAGAATCTGTGCTTGGCTCCTCTTTTTGTGGGTCTAGAAACACTCTTTTTATGATTTCTTAGCCTTTATGTGGATGTACATTGCTGAATGTTCAGGCACCATTTGTAACTGGATACAACATGTTTGTTTACCGACTTCTCAGGCCTGAATAATCATACAAAAACTATATTAATTACAACAGTGCTTGGTTGGACTATTAGCTCAGGCTTCTTATTAACTAATTCTTATCATTAACCCATTTCTATTAATCTGTGTATCTGCACATGACTGTGGCTTACTGGTAAGGATCTGCCATCTGTCTCATTCTGGCAGCTACCTGGCATCTTCCTGACTGCCCACTTTCCTTATATATCTCTTCCAGCCTGGCTATATTCTGCTAAGCCATTGCCCAACACGGCTTTATTCATTAGCCAAAAAAAGCAACATATATACAGAAGGACATTCTACATCATGGAGGCATGAGAAAAATTTCAGTGATAGATGTCCTCGATCAGATTGGTCTGCTGTTATGTGTGGAAAGACTTTTTCTTAAGGAAGAACCAGTTTAAATGTGTGAGGTACCATTCTCTGGATTATTAGATGCAGAAGAGAAAACAAAGGTAGCTAAACTAGAGCAAGAATGCTGCTGTTCTGACTGTGGGTTCTGGCTTGGAAATTTAAAATCTGTTGCCTTGATGTGCCTTTAGTGATGAGTGCTACCTGCTACTGTGAGCTAAGATCAACTCTTCCTCTCCGTGGCTGCTTTGCATCAGGGGATTTTTATCACAGGAACAGTAATAAAACCAGGACATCTATGTTTCCTACTTTGTATTTTATTTTTGGTTAACTAGTATTTTTAATTTATTGCCATAGGAGTTGGTAGCTGGTTTCTTTACTTTTGGAATATTTGGGAACTTAATTTAGATGTTATATTTCTAGCCAGAGGTCAAAATAAGTTTCTAAGGTGAAAATCATTAGTTTCTGCAAGTTGAATAATTTTGTTCCTAACTCTAATGAACTCTAGTCCATTAATCTGCCTAGAATTAATACCACATAGAATATAGTTGTGATATGTTTAATTTCTGTGTGGAATGCCAACTTCTCCATCCACACAAAGGATCTTTTCTTCAATTAGTCTGATAATGTGAACTATTTCATCACTAAACATTGTAAACAATGATGAATCTTAATGGCTTACTTTTGGTCTATTGTATTGTATATTGTAAAAAGGCTTAGGGTCTTAACGAATTTAGGATCATGACAATATTCATCTGAAAAGGAAGTTACTGACTGTTCTCATTGTAGACAAAAATTTCTTAAATACTTTGATTACTTGAATTTTTATAAACATTATATAATCAAAACATCAATTAAAAGCCTGTAAAGATTTGTTGACAATATAAAAAACATACATATATATTTATTCATGTTTATGTAAAATAGAATCTTATTTTTGCTTATTTTGTATTTCTGTCAATCAGTGGTTTTACATATATGTACACACATATGTATATATATATACATACACACACATATATATACACATATATATATGGTTTTACTTAAAAGTTTTAGAAATAGCGTAGTTTCCCCCTGCCTTGATAGCCTTTTTAAATTTTTTGATAATAATCTACAGTTTTCTTGGTAACCATGCAAACATTTTATTATTTTTTTCTCATTTCTATTTATGTTCTTACTTTGAACATTACTATTTTAAATATAAAATATGTTTAACTTAAAAAAATCTTTAGAAATTATTTTTTGTATTTTATTCCCAACAAGTAAACAATCTTTTATTATTTTAATTGTCTTATTAAATTTTACTGTAACTTAAGAACTGAGTATACATTTCATCTTGTTCATGCTGTGTTTGTACTTATTTCCATACAATAGGCATTCAAAGACAATGATTGATATGGATCTCTGTATCCATCTTTTTTTTCTCATCTTAAAAGAAATGTACTCAACATCAATTATATATGTTTACTATTTTCACACGTACTCTTTGTTTCTGTCCCAACAGCTATTAAATTTTATCAAATAATTTAAATATATCAGGTGAGGTCATGTGGAAATGTGGTGTTATGAACACTCCTCTCTGTGCATTGAAACCTCATACTGGTAAACAGCTAGATAGGATCTACTTTTCTCCTTTTCATTTTTCTTTTCAATTACTTCAGGAAGGTAGTTGGTTGAAATTTTACTAACAATGCAGGACCCAGCCTCAAGATTCTCCCCCATAACCACTCTCAACTATAATTGGTATGGATTAAAACATTCCCTTGGAGGGTTGAAGGGTAGGCCATCCTCTAGACAGGCCATTCAAAGACTCTGGGGAAAGTCACAAGAGACATGACAGCTCTGAAATGTCACAACCCAGAAAAACAACAAAGACGCTTGCAAAAACTGACCAAATCATCTGTTTCAGATCTCTGAATAAAAGTAACCAGAGGTTTGGAACAAATTGAAAAATTTGTTTCCAACAAAACCATCTCAATCACTGTATGTAGAGACCACAGAAGCAGATAAGTATTACCTAACACTGTTTGCTTCCCCCATTGCCACAATGATCATGAAAGTGCATAATAGCACATCCATGGTGGATGTGACAGTGGCAGTCCAGAAGATATGCAAGGGAGAGGAACAGGTTGGCAATAAACCCATAGTCTCATCCTTATATCTGTCATTGTTTAATGTAGTATCAACATCACAAGGAAATCTGTTATTTGGGAGTTGCTGTGCTTGACCTTAATCATCAAAACAGGTGTCTCAGCAAACCAACAGATCATCCATGCAGAGAGTGAGCATTTTGTGGGTTGTGCCATTTAAGGAAAACCATTAGCTGACAACTATGCAAAGTAAACCTAATTCTCATGGTGCATATTTCTGTGAACTGACTCCATCAGTCTCTTAAATCTCTTACAGATTTATGCTAGGTGTTCTTTACTTCTTTTACACTAATTTCTATAGATTTTGTGCTATTTTAAATAGGATTTCCTTCTTGATATTATTTGTGTTGTTAGTTACAAACTTACATAAATACTAAAGTAATTTTACATCACCAAATTTACTAAACTTGTTTATTATTCATAACATTTTGGCAGAGAATGCAGACTCCATCTATCAGCTGTCTACTGTCTATATCTCTATGAATCTCCATATATATGTATGTTTGTATGCATGCATGTATCTATCTATCTACCTATCTATCTATCTATCTCTGACCTTTTCATCCACAAGTGGAAAATATGATAATTTCCCTTCCAGTTTTTATTTTTTTCTATATTTCTTTCTCCTCAACAATTTCTCTGTGTAGAATGTTCAGTAGTTTATCACATAAAAAGAATAGAGAATGTTATCTCACTACAGACCTCAGAGGGAATGCTTTCAAGTTTTGTCCATTCTATGTGATGTTAGCTATGGGATTTTCAACACCTGGTTTCTATATAATGAAACACAACTCTCTTATATTTAATTTGAGTTTGTTTTTTTAATCCATGAAGGGATGTTGAATGTTGTACCTTTGTTGTATTTATATTGTGGTGTCATTGATTTGAGACAGTGTATTAGTCAGGCTGCTCTAGAGTCATGGAACTTATAAAATAAATATTACTTTCTCTCTCACAATAATTTCCCATATATCTCTATATCTATATCATCTATAACTATATCTATATCTATATATTGAGATGACTTACATTCTGTAGCCCAACTAATCCAACAATGGTTAACTATGAATAGAAAGTCCAAGAATCTGTTAGTTGCTCTGTTCCACAAGGCTGGGTGTCTCAGCTGGCCTTCTGTATATGCTGCAGTCCCGCAGAAGTAGGCTCCAGTGCTGGTGAATGAATAGGTGTGCTATCAGGCAAGGGCAAGAAAACGAAGAGGAAAGTTTTCCTTCTTCCATGTCTTTATATAGGCTCCCTGAAGAAGGTGTGGCTCAGCTTCAAGGTGTGCCTTTCCATCTCAAAGGTCAGGACCGAAAGCTTGTGTTTTCCAGCATCAAGATCTAGATCAGAGGTGTTTCTTCCTACTTCAAAGTTTCAATTTAGAAGTGGATTCAACCAATTCAAATCACGCAGAAAATCTCTCACAGGTGTGCACTCCATATCTGAATTTATGTAATTCTAAGTATGGTCAAGCTGACAATGAAGAATAGTCCTTACATGTAGTATGTTAAATTTATTATCTATTTATTGATTTGGAATTGTCAGTAAGTACTTCTCTTCCTGAGATGATTCCTACATGATTGTGACAAATAATATTTTTAGTGTGTTGTTCAATGTAGTTTACTAGTCTTTTATTGAGTGAACGATACACCTCAGTTTCCTTTTTGTTATGTTATTATTTGGGTTTTTGGGATTACAGTGCTACTCTTCTCAAATAGTTGGGAGAATTCCCTCTTCTTCATATTTGAGAGCTGTTCTGAGACTAATTAGTGGTAGTTCCTTAATGTCTGGGACAATTCTGCTTTAAAGCCATTAAGCCCTGAGTTTTTCTTTCATGGAAGATTCTGTTCCTAATTCAATCCTCCTTAATCATGAATTTTCTGCTAAATTTAGTTTGTCAGAAATCTCTCTCAGTCTCTGCTATACTATGTGTGTATGTGTTTGCGTGCAGGTAAGCACGCAAAACTATGTGCTTGTGGGTGCACATGTGCCATAGCGTGTATTCTTAGATATGAGTCCTTGCCTTCCACCTTTTTTAAGACAGGCTTTCATATTAGTCCCCAATGTGTACGTCAGTCTTTATGATTCTTGAGTAATCAGGGTATATCTTTGTCTCCACCTTTCATATCAATATAGGAGTCATGGGATTATAAATGCATGCTATTTATCTGGCATTACATGGGTTCTGGTGGCCCAAACACAGTTATTCACACTTGTGTTTTTTACCAGCTGAGCCATACCTCCAGCCCTAGTTTTTCTTAATTAATTTCTTTCACTGACTCAAGAAAATAGGCAATACAATTTTGAAGAGTTTAGTTCTGATCTCAAAGAATGAATGAATTTGTCAGATTCTTAGAAACAAAGTGATTTAGACCTGGCTGGACTTATCTGAATTCCAGGGCCTGTCTCCATCCCAAATACTAGACGTCGGGTGCTGGGGAAGCAAGGATCCCAGTGGGAAGGAAAATTAGAATAGATTCTCCAGGTAGACTGGGTATGGGTGGGGATGGGAGCAGGAGGGATAAGGTATGGGAGGTGGGGTTTGGAGGGAGAGAATGTGGGGAGAGATGGCTGGAATTGGGAAAATTTTAGAGTCAGTGTATAAACCTAGTGCATAGGAAACTTCCTAGAATCTATGATGGTGACCCTGAAGAGTATCACTAATAATGGAGAATACAGAGTCTCAAATGCGCATCTCTGGTAGCCAGGCAAGGCTTTCATTGACGGGACTGGGTTACAGTTGATTGAACTTTTGGCCAAGGAAATGCCACAGATTCATAAACAACCCAGATTGATGCAAGGACAGAATATCATGCTCTGAAAACTGACAACTGGGACATATCGCCAAGGGCAATATTCACACAGCTCATTGAATGTAGAGGGGTTGAGGTGTTGTGGGCTCGGAACCTTCACCCCCACATTCTTGTCTTCTCAGTGTAAGAAGGTACTCTGCAGGCTACCAAAAGAGAAACCTAGATACCAACCCAGCCACAAAACCTTCCACCTACAACCTACAAGGTGTGCTGGGGCAATGGTGGCACAGTACTTTTGGGAGTGGCCAACCAATGTCTGCTTTACCTAGAATCCTACGCCACAAGAGGGAGCTCATACCCTATACTGCCTGGATGGCCAGCAACTGGAGACTGGATATTCCTGAGACCTAAGATAGAACCAAACAAGACTAGCAACAACAACAACAAAATCAATCACATGATTTCTAATACTATTACACTATACCTGGTGTATACTCTGCTATACCTGTGCCTTCTCTAGCCATCATCAGAGGGGCTTCAACTGGCAGCAGACTGGAACAAGTGCAAAGATCCACAACCAGAAATTATGTAGAAAGAGAGTCTAACTAGGAAGTCTCCATTGGGTCCCTCCCCTTGGAGATCTGGGAACCCAGCAGAAAAGGGGGTGAAAAGACTGTAAGAGCAAGAAGGGATGGAGGACATCAGAAGAACATGGGCCACTGAATCAACTAAGCAGTGTTCACATGGGATCACAGACTGAAACAGCAAGCACAGGAGCTGCATGGGTTTTCATCAGGTACTCTGCAATGATGCAACGGCTGCTAACTTGGTGCTTTTGCTCCTATTTTTCAAGTGTTCCTTTTCCTGTGAGCTGAATGTTGTTTCATTAATGGTTTGGGCAAGTCAATTATACAATCAGTTTAAGGAATATTGTTTTTCTACGGATGATATGCCCATGAAAAGAACTATCAATATGAAAAAAAAACAATTTTACCACTCATTTCCTTCTTGGACAAGTCGTCAGTTTATATATTGTAAAACGGTCTATATTTCCCAAGATCAAAAAGGTAGTTTTCTGAGACCACTCAGGTGAATGGATAAACCAAGGGCACATTTGGGTCTTAGAAGTTACAAAGACTGTGAACTTCCCACATTGTCCACTAGATACTAATTCCATCTGAAAGTAAATCAAGAAAAAAAAGCAAAAGCATAAATTTAAAAATAACTTATTTAGTGGAAGAAGGGAGTGGTCGTTATTTGAGTTGTGTAGTATACAGAATGTGAATGAGTCACTTGTCATTTCTTATTAATGCACTGGACCAGTGTTAGATGAACAAGGAGAATAAACAAGTACATTGCAGCAGTGTGTTTAGCCAAATGGAACAAATTCAGCAGCCTCCGGCACTGGGTATGTTCAGTAAATTATCTTTGCCCATGAACTAAATGGCACCCTGTAAAGAGTTCATTCACCTCACATGGATGAGCAGTTTACATCAGATAACAGATTCTTCACCTCCATGATCCCGCCTGCTGCTATTATCTTGAAGATTTGTCACTGTCCTTTCACTTATGTCTCTGGATCAGGCTGGAAAATTGGATGCCTTTGAAAGCATAGACAGGTTTTCCCTTGCCAGTCTTGCAGACATGAATGTACATATGGTGAACTGCTTTACGTGGGAGTAGAATATGCTTTGAGGATGGAATGGGATGCGGACACTTTGTTGTAGTCTTGAGTTGAGTATCAACGTATTGGGCAATAACTTCAAATCACTGTTTAGAATAACATGTTTAGTAACATCACTTTAATGGCAGTTTTATATCATGTATTGCATCATTTATACAGTCTGGTGGCTTTGTAATATTTGACTTTGAAAATACTTTGTTTTGTATGCAAAACATGTGTGCACAAAAAATATATAATACACATATATGTTCATGTGTTATTGTTTAATCATAAATGGACAGATGTAAGATGTCTGCCTGATTTTGAACTATTTTAAAACTGGTGTTTAGAGAGGCGCGTCCTGCCTTAATTTATACAGCTGATGTGTGGGAGAAAGAGATTTGTGCTTGAATTGATCTAAAATCCATGTTATTAATCACTACAGTGTGGACATCAGAACTTTGCACTTAGTGGACTAAGACCAGAAGGGTATCTGATGAAAAGAAACAAAAAGGAGATAAAGCTTGCTTTGATGTTCACAAAAGAGCAGTGAATGCAATCAGATTGAAGAATAACTGCAAAATGAGGAAAAATGCTAATAAACCCACTTTCAACAGATGAGAAATGGGGACCAATCAATAAACTGAACTAGTCATAGCTCACCTTAAATAAAGACAAATGAACACCAAAGGGTTTATATCTTGGCATAACACAGTTCTTCCTGGCCAGTCTCAGAAAGTGTGTGTGTGCGTGTGCGTGTGCGTGTGCGTGTGTGTGTGTGTGTGTGTGTGTGCCCTCACTTATGCATGCACATGCACAGCACCACTCAAATATTTACATTCACTCCAATATTTGTACACACACATATAAAAGAACAGTTGGGTTCACTTCTGTTACATGTGTATAAAATGAGGCAGAATGGATCTAACATAACTACCTAAAACCATGAGAGGGATAAATATTCACAACGGGTTTTACTACTAAGTTTTTTTGTTCTTATGTTTGTGATTCTTTTGGTCCTTATCTTGCTACCACCTTGTCAAAGTGTGGCAATGCTTCCTAGTTCTTTATGAGGCTCCCAGGAAAGACTTCTCATGTACCTGTGGAGTTAGAAGTGATTCAGAGGATGACCTCCATAGGTTTGTGTTGTCAAGAAGCCACTGAGTTTCAGCCACTTTCAAACTGACTAACAGCAATCAAGCAAATGCATGAGTCTGTGTGGGAGCTCAGAACTGTGACTGTCTTCCTCAAAACCATATCAAGAGTCCAACACCCTTGTCCAGAGCAGCACTCATTTGCTTCAAGTCATTTCAGTTGTACCAATGAATGTCCAGTTTTTGAAGCTGAACTTGCTTCTCAATAGGAAGTTGAGTTGCAAACGCCTTTCATAATTAAACTCAACTTCTGTTTTGACTATTTCTAGTGAAAATTTTAATCTTTTTTTGCGGTAGATAAGAATCTCTTCCCCAACTGGATACCTATCCATTAGACTAACAAAGAAAAATTCTTTGATCTTGAAAAATGGGGACAGGAGTTTGCTTCCACATTTGAAACGATTTAGTTTACGGTTTTTACACCTTGCCACAGCTCTTGATGATCAGGTATCTAAGCTATGAAAAGAAAGGAAAATATGGTTTTGTTTGTTTGTTTAAGTGGAAGTATGTGAGGTTCTAAGTTTGATAGCTTGTGGGCAGTGAAATGTCTCAGTAGGTAAAGATGTTTGTATAAGGCCTGACATCCAGAGTTCAGTTTCCATGACACAGATGGTGGAAGGATAGAACTCACTTCCACAAGTTTTCCTCTGATCTACACAATGCATCCCTGCAAAATACACACACACATGCATGCACGAACACACACACACACACACACACACACACACACACACACGATAAGTAAAATCAATTAAATTTTGAGAGATTCGGAGAGGGGATTGTAAGGACAGTTGGATGGATGCCACTAGTCTCAGAACTGAGTCTGTGCGTAAGAGGTGTGAATATCTTCTAGCCGGTGTTGTGTGCTCAGGGTTAAGGGCTTTGATAAATGGAAATCCTGCTTTAGGGGCTGACAGTTTATGCTCACAAGTGTTAAGTTATGCTGGGTAAACTTTCTCTTTTTTTGGAAATAATGAAATTCATGTATTTGGTAACATATGTCCTTACTAGACACAAAACCAACCTAACAATATCAAATCACACTACATGCTTCCCTAGTCTTCAGATTGTACTTCCAGTGACTGTGTTTCTAGAGATTACTTCATTCTGATGCTAAGGATATCTGTAAGGAAGAGAGGGGTCCCAGGTATCTCTGTCAGAGAAAGCAAGATGTGGTACTCTGAGAGAGTCTGAAACTGGACTTTTTACACAGGGACACTGAAAGCCTGGGAGGTACAGCTGCAGAAACACTGTTTTAAAGAATGTAATGCATAGGCTCCAAATCACATTGCCTGGGCAGAGCAAAGATGGAGTATACCAACTGCCAATCATTACAAAGCTTATGGGCCAGCCATGCTGTATTGACTGTACTGTTTCACATCTTTGATTCACATTATTTCATTCTCGATTCTACAGGGTGAAGTAGGTATTTCAAGTGTACTTTATACAAATAATTATCTGAAGCTTATGGAGCCTACAAAACTGTGCTTATGATCACTCGTATTAGGAAGTAGAGAAGCAAGATCAGACACTTTATTTGGTCTAACATCAAAAGCTTGCTTTCCTTTTGTGATGGAATGTTCTCGTTGCGCTGGTGCTCTGTGAGGCTTTAGGCAAATCATTTAACCGTGTTGTACCTCAAGCAAAACATCACAGAGTCTTTAAAAAAATGACTGCACACTGCAATTATTTACAGACTTGAACTTCAGTGTGAAGGAGAGGTAAAACTAACTCCTGGAATACCACATGTAAGCATATACTTTCATAAGCACATAAGTATATAAAAACAGCTGACCCTCAGTCCTTTTCTTAATGTGTATTTTTCTTGTAGATTGAGGGAAACGATACCAACGTAACAGAGCTCTTAAAGTAAAGGCACCCGAGCCTTTGTATTCCCTCTTAGATTAAAGAAACTTGCTCTTGACCTTGGTATTTATTGGTGTGAAATTTTAAATCTATTTTCTCTCAGCATCATTATTAACAATCAGTTGAGGAGTAGATGTATTTGGAGCATGCTTGACTGCTTCCCTCTATCTACAGTGAGCTGGACTGAAGGGTCATGGCTAATGTGGTTCTAGCAAGTAGATGCAGCATCTTGGAGTATTCCTCACAGTGAATCATGGCAGCACTCTGGGTCACCTCCAGGTTGTCTGGTTTGATTGATACAGAAGGCTTTAGTAGTTGCAAGAGAAGAGAGAGACCGATATTGAGAGAGACATAGAGACAGACACAGAGAGAGATCTAAAGATAGATTCCATGACATTAGTAATAAGGTAGGAGAAGGTGGAAGACAGCACAGTTAGATGTTATTCACAAATCATTCATGTGAATGGGACATAAATGTTACATCATGATCAAGGGAAAATAATATCAGTTTCTGAAATGTGTCACTCAGATTAACTGGAAAAGAATAAAGGAAAATGGACACAAGTACATACAAGATGCACTAATCTTTTTCAGCCATAACATTGATGTGGGAAATGTGAGGTAGCCAATGAAATACGTGTCAGGCATGATAATGATGTGTATTGCGCATACAGAGGCCCCCCCGAGGTTTGGTTTTATATATCGTTGTTACAACTCCATCTGGTATTGTGCAACCACTCTCTGATATATAAAATAAGATCAGATATTTACACATGAAAAGCAAAACTAATACTATGGATTTGAGATGCAGTCGAAGGAAAGGGAATGTGAAAAATGATCAATGTTTATTTTGAGTTTTATTTGAATCTCTCTACACATTGTTGAAATGTCCATGCTCTTGGAGATTATGTGATTTATCAGATATCCTCTACTGATAAACACACTTGAATTTGCAAAATTTCTCCATGTCTAAGCCACCAAGACATCTAATGTTTGTCTGTATGTTCTGAAACATGCATAAAGGTAGTTAATAGTACTTTATAAAATGGTGTGATGGAGTCATAGACAACAGGCTTAGTATAACATTTATCCACTGAGGAATTAGAAATCTCCAGTAACTGCGGATGTAGTGGATAGAAAAGGACTATTCTATAAAGCAGAGAGGAGACAGATCACTGGCATATAACAGAGTCATAATTGTGGAAGCACTATGTCTGAAGTATACCTTTTGTGCAGAAAAGTAGAGATGTGTTCATTGAGAAAGTGTGCCGAGAAGGGATTGGAATGGGAGGAGACAAAGCTAAGTAGCTTAAAAGGTAGGTCAATAATATGAATTGTGAAGAATATGGTATATTTTGGAGCCTGTATCCCCAGCCAGAGAATGCCATCACCCAGAATTGGCAGTTCTCCCCTATTCGATTAAGGAAGCCAAGATAATCCCCTGTAGACATGCACATTTCCCAGATGACACTAGATACCATTGAGTTCACAGTTAAGACTCATAACAAGCAATCAATTTTTATGTATCTTGAATGATGGACTGTTATTTAAGTTCATCCAGCTATTGAAAATCAGAGACGGGAAGGGCATTGAGCAATTCAATTCCCTGAGATACAGTATTCTTACTGCAAAGTGGGAAAAACAAATTTTCTAACTTAAATCAATAGTATGAAATGAACGAATGGAGGTGAGTAATCCTAACAATAATTTTCGATAGTACCTGTGGAAACCAATTGCTTCTAATTGACTGAACTAACGGCGTTTACCATTTCCCTTATCATTTGAGATATTGTCATCAACGTTATAACATATAACATAGTAACAAAATCTTAGATTTTGTAAAATTATAATTTCACATTGTATCAAGTGCAACACTGCACAGTTCTTTTTCTCTACTCGGCCACCATCTTTAAGAAATAAATACAAAATGTGTTGATTCGAAAATCTTCTGCTGATAATGACTTATACTTATTCTACCAACTACTGAGCTATAAAAGAGTTAACAGCTCTGTTTGTGGTCTGAGGAACAACTTCATACACTGATGGTATATGAACCTGTGATTCATGTAACTATTCCTATTATTCCTCAAAATAGTGTATAATAAATTTTTTTATAATTTGACTGCCCCTCATAAACCATAATTTTAGAATATGTATGCGAAAATAAAATCAGTCATAGGTACATTCTCCCTGTTTTTGCTTGCACATAGTAGAACCTATTCTTCAATATTTTCTGTATTCCTCCTTCCTTATCTTGGCATTGGGAACTAATTAGCATTAATTTGAATTTCTTTACACAGACATAAATACCCAGGCATGGTTTGGTATAGTAGTTCCCTTACACACATAGTTTAATACATGATAATACCGCTATTCAAGAGCATGCACGCGCGTGCGCGCGCGCGCGCGCGCGCACACACACACACACACACACACACATACACACCAATGCATTCACACATGAAATAATTATATGAGTGTAGACCCACTCCTGCATATTTAGTAAAAACTTGTAGCTGCTTTGGCTTGTCCAAGAATGAGATTTTGTCCTTCTTTTCTTCAAATGTTATTTCTCCCTTGTTCTCCTCCACCTTCCCCATCCATTACATTACCAACTGTTTTTTTTTTACATTCTTCAAGACTATCAACATATTTCTAGATTTTTATATTTACTAAGCATCCACAACTTTTCAGGGTGAAAGACTGGAAAAGTCAGGCAAGTTCCTGTTTCATGGATCCTCATCCTATTGTTAGGAAGTTAAAAGAAGTCAACAAATTAATAAACACAATTTTGGTTGCTAAACTGGGAAAATAAAAGGAATCACTGCCTTCTATTATGTTTTTCAGTCAATTATTTACTTTCTCAACTAATATGGTGCACTTATTATCACCTAGAAAATATCAAAGTTTGTGAAAAAATGAGAAAAAAATCGTAGAGTCTAACTGAGGAAATCAGTTATGATCTGAAAAATGGAGGAGCTAGTTGAACCAAACATATTGACACGTGGTCAGAGGCCATTCTTTCAAGGCCATGCTTTGAAGGATACTATGTGTGGTGCATTAATCCTTCACACTACACAAATGCAGTGTTTTAGTTAGATATTCATTATGTTTGGGGATTTTATGCTTCTGCATCATTAGTTCCTACAGCATTGGTTGAGGAAACTGCATTCCTCCAGTCTATGTTCATGACAGTCTTGTGAAATGTCCATTGACCATAGAATATGTACGATTTTATTTTACCTACTACATGTTTTTATTTTTGCATGCTGTATTCTGTTCCATTAGTCTGTATGACAGGTTTTATGTCAATATCAGTTTTTAAATATTTATTTACTTGTTTATATATATATGGGTGTTTTGCCTATATGTATGTATTGTATACACTTCATACATACAATGTCTGCAGAGGTCAAAAACAGGCATTTTTATCCTTTAGAACTATAACTACAGATGGATATTATCTGCCATGTGGTTGTTAAAAATTACAACCCCAGTCCCTGAAAGAGCAGTCACTGCTCTTAGACACTGAGGCACATCTTCATCTGCAATGCCTTATTAATTATAAGAATTTTAGTAGATATTATTACAGTTATTGATAAACATCATTTTAAAATCATTATTAACATCGAGTCTGTAGTTTAGGAAATGTGATCATTTTTGCAACTTTTCAATCCAGGAACATGGGATGTCTTTCCAGTTACTTGTACCTCCTATTTCTTCTGTGATTATTTGGCAAGTTTTCATGTAAGTTTTGACTAACTTCACTCCTATGGGTTTGGTTTCTTTTGAAGCAATCAAAAAATTGATTTTTTAAAAAATGTTTGCTTTAGATTGCTGTTATTAGGTAGAAACACAATTGGATTTTCCTTATATTTTGTATTCTGCAACTTAGCTAATTCACTGTTCTAATTTTTTTTTCCCACTATCATTTATTTTTATTTCTTTTTTTTTTCCATACATTGTTTTGTTTTATTTTTTCCATTCAAGAACATAATTAAAGATAAAAAAAAATTTTTTTCCTTTCTTCCCCTTCTCCCGGTCCCCTCCCACTACCCCCCACCCCTCCTCCCTCCCCCTTCTTCCTTGAAAGAGGGCATGGTGCCCTGCCCTGTTGGAAGTCCAAGGCCCACCCCCAT